>SJJU01005367.1:0-10136 GCA_012932125.1 Conopomorpha cramerella
ACAATGAACCTTAATGTTTAATGACATTCATATGAGTTTCAACCTTAGGGTGGTAGAGCAGATTCTTGGCCGACTGTACAGTTGAATTGAGAAAGACTCCTTTTAAAAAACGTCGCAAAAAAGAAAAACCGTGTCTGTCTTTTCTACATAGTGCAAGAAGTGTTTAGTTCTGTCACTCTTGGATTGTACCTAGAATAGCAAGTGATGTGAAGATTGGGGCTTAAAATGAAATGAAATGTGTTTATTTTCCATCGATATAAGTGCTATTAAATACAGATACAAAGTAGTACAAAGCTTGATGAAAGTCATTTATGATTTTAGAAACAAAAGTAAACGACCGCAGTTCGACTAAATTTCTTTTACTGGCCAGAAGAAACGGGAAAAAACTGGCATCTTTTCAAACTACCACTATAACTAAAATATACGTAACGCCCTCGTGTAGTAAATTAAAGCGTATTACCCAGGGCAGGGTTGTCGGCCGGATCTCAGTCCAATTTCCGAGGGTATAATCTTTGAAGTCTGACACAAAAGGCTCTTAGAGCTGATAGGATGAAGTCTACGCTGTCTATAGATCTAAGAATTCTCATTTTGTGGGCTTATTGTGCTGTTCGCAAGGGAAATATTATTTTACTAGTTGTACCCCGGCGGTGTTATCCGCAATTTCCGTCAGAAATTTGAGATAAATTATAGCCTATATGTTAATCCAGGTTGTCTGGTAACTAACTCTATACCAAATTTTATTAAAATCGCTTCAGCCGTTTAGACGTGGAAAGTGTCAAACATACACATTCACAAATTTTCGCCTTTTAATAAGATTGTGTTTTTTTTAATATTTACAGCGCTGCAACGTAAACAATCATGTAGCGAGGTCTAATTAGCCAATCGAACAATTCATGAAATCACACGGAACCGGATATGTGTTAAAGGTGTCAAAATAGATGGTCGCGCATTATTTTGACGGGCCCGTTGGTGTAGTGGTCAGCATGTCTGCCTCTGCTCCGTAGGGTCGTGGGTTCGATTCCCACCGCAGACAAGTGCTTAGGAACTTTTAAGCACTTGTAGGATGTGTCTGGGTTATTTATATAAATATATATTTAAAGGAAAAAAAATGTATATCTCGTTGTCTGATTTCCATAACACAAGTGCTTTTAACATGGGATGAAGGTAATGTGTGTACTGTTGTAAAATATTTATTTATATTTTTACTGTTAAGTCCTATTAAAATAGCCAATAGGTATACTTGTCATCACTCCAAATAATCTGTTCACTCTGAGATTTTTTTTTTTTCTACGTACCTACGTTTATATTTTAGAACTAACAGCACACTTTTAATATAAAGTCAAACGGAAAAATCTCGCAACTATTCGTACGTACAAATAAGGCAACGCGTAAGATACATCGGACGAAAATGGACTCGGTCCGTTTGAGAACTGGTTTAGTCGACACTCGGTCGAAATGAGATAATCTGTACGGTACGAAAATTCCACGAGCTACGTGTTCCTATATATTGTTCCTTACAAAGGTTCAGATTGGTGTATTTTGTTAAGGTTCAGTGGTTTGTTTTAAGCGTGAAACTGGTTCGATTCAGCCCGCCGGGTGGCTGGGTGCGGAGTGTGGAGGTTGTGAAGTGCGGTTTTGTAGTTTGTAAAATACTTATTTACTTGCGTATACGATACGACAGTGGTGTGTACTGGCTTTTACTACAAGGTAGGCAATAATCCCCAAGGATTGACAATTATGTATAGGTAGCTTGCCTTTACGATACACAGGTACCTATCTGCTCACCCACAAAACACAGGGCCTTCGTTAGCCTATGTCGTGAGTACAACAAAAAAGGATTTAGCAATAACTTTATTATTAGGTCGGGTAGCCAAAATACTAAGGTAGGCAGTGTCTTTTTGCCTATATGGTGTGCACACCACTGCGATACGATAATATTGTGGCGTCCCTTACGCCTTTTCAACACATGTCTGGTTGGTTCTATATATTATATCGCATTATTCTTACCTACTAAATAATATAGATGACATTTGAAGGTGTGAAATTTCCATTTACAGTTCGTGCATTTCATGAATGCGCGCGGGCCTTAGATGTGTGAGTCGTATATGGACACGCTAGTTGACAGTTGAAACGAACAAAACTGCCACACACACATCTAAGGCCCGCGCGCATTCATGAAATGCACGAACTATACATATATACCTTTTTTAATGAAAATATACTGTCCATGATATAAAATGTACTTTTAGGATTGTTCACAGTTTGATCACATTACTTAAGAAGTAGAAGAACAAGAAGATTGTTTTGCACATATAAATTGCAAATCCCGTTCCCGAGGGAATTTCGGGAATTCCTTTCTTAGCGCATCTCTAGTTCAAGTCCCTACGTTTAGCCGTTTGGGCTATGCGTTATTAGTCAGTCAGTCAGACAACTTCTCCTTTTACTTAATTAGATTGACAGCCCCCTCACCAGTTGTCTTAAAATCAATATTCGCGACGTTAAATTATTATATTAATTAATAATCCCCGAAGTATTACGCCGAGTAACAAAACTAGAAGGGCAAATACTTATTTGAATATTGAAAATAATTTTACGTCAAAGGATTTCATTACGCCGTACGAAAATGTAATAGAGACAACGTTTTGTACAGAATATTGAGTATCTGAAGAAAGAAGCAAGTAAATACATCTTTGCAATATTATTTTTCAATATGACTTCTCTTATTCCCGTTTTGACAAATCAAAGATGGCGGACTGAATAGAAATCTTGTCTCTTTCTTGTGAACACGTATGTAGGTAGGCTTTCATAAAATCAATATAACATATGTGTATTTCTATTTTTTTCTAATTCGCGTGCTGTGATCTAACGTATTTCTTCAAATAAACAACGTAAATGTCGACCGACGGGATATCCCGGCCACGAAAAGGCATTATTCGGCAATAATCTGACCACATAATTACCTTTACTGCTTGTCCAACGGGACCCATGTTGTTAGGATAAAAGTGAACTAGAAGGCGTCTGGTCTATCTGAGGTTCCATCTGTACATTCCAGTAAGATACTCTTTAAGTAAACTTTCCAGCGGTGTTTTATATAAAAAAGTACCGTAGTAAGTAAAGTAGTAGTAGGTGGTTTTTAAGTCGTTTTTGGGTACCCAGACGCCCCCGGGAGTGCTTGTGTTATATCGGATTCACACAAACTAAACCCTTCATCATCGATGCATATCGGGTGACTCCGTAATCTCCAAAGAACGTAGCAATGCCACCTTCACTCACTTCATTCTGACACCTCGCGCATTCAAGTTAAAAAAATCATTCCGTCTACCTAAAGTAATTTTCAAGTACATCCTTAAAACTGTTCGGCATTCAGGCGAATATAGATCCTGTTTTATTTTTTCGTATAATCTGCATACAGGTAAATGGGCGGCTATGTAAATTCGTTTTTAATACGAGTTTGGTAAGGTGGTCACGCAGCCGCCGAGGCTGCATCGCAACACGTATGTCATACTGAGCCACACGTGAGCGGCAAATACAACGCATTACTCAGAATCGAAGCGAGTTCGTGAGCTGGTGAGCGAGTGGAGAACCCAGTTGACTAAAAAAAGAAGTAACACACACACACACACACATATTATACACTTACGTCGGTAATCCTCAAAGCGGAAAAAAAGAAAGAACTTTAAAGAAAAAACAAACCGATTCCAAGCAGTTAAATTTTAGACTGTGGTTTTCCCATGGATGTAATCTTTCAGTTTCTTCTCGGTTCTTCTGGCCAGTAAAACAAAGTATTTCAAAGTCGAAAGTTGGCATTTCAATCGGTTTCAAACATAGAAAAATAGAAACTCAATATTGTTCAGCGGGTATATAGGCGCGAATATAATCAAAGACAAGCTCGAGCTTACCTTTGTTATTTTACTCGACGTTGAGTTATAATGTCTGTGCGCGTTTCATTAAAAAATGATCTAGAAAAATAGAGTCGAAATGAGAACTCCCTTAGTCTAAGTCAAAATTTCTTTATTTCATCGTTATAAGTGCTATAACATACAGATATACAGTAGCATAACACAAAGCTTGATAAACGTCATGTATGACTTTAAAACAAAAGTAATCGTTCCAAACAAAACAATAGTAATCCTTCTTTTCTGAAGACCATTAGAAAGAAAATGACCGAAAAATTTCACAAATATATTCAAGACAGTGGTCGGCACGTGTATGAATTTTGCACGAACAGCTATTTGCTTACACTCTTACACGTATTTTTGCTATTGTGACGATAGTCAAAGGCCGTTGACATAATATTTCAAAGTATTGTGAATTCTAGCGTGCTAATGGAAAACTTAGGGACGACCTCTAATGACTGTCATTGTTTAATTATTACGTATATATCGATGGTTTCCAGCCAAAAAGGCCTAAGCGACATTTTTGTCCAAAATGAGTTTAGTATGCAGTTTGAATCGCCTTTTTTTTCTACGTCGATTGGTCTAGTTTTCATACCTGTATGACGTAGTTTGATGTCGCTTACGCGGTAGAGATAATGTGTTTTTCTCCCAAAACATGGCTTTATTTAAAGTTTAAACCACTCTCCTGTAAAATTACTTAAATGTCGTTTAGACCTTTTTGGCCGGAAGCCATCGATATGTTTATTTATTTTATTATAAGCATCTGTGGTCCAGTTGCTCGGATTGACTTGTAACCGAGAGGTCGCAGGTTCGAGTCCGGCTACTGGACGTGTACCAATGGGACTCTTTTTCAGAGCCTATAACGCAACGCTTGTACGGTGAAGGACAACATTGTGATGAAACCCGCACACCGCAAGGTGTGTGAACCCTATAACGGCGATGGGCTCACCCCCTGTCACGTTGGGTAAAATACGCTTGGTGAACTGTGGGCATTTGCTCTGCTTACCCCGCTTTGGGATTAAATGGCGTGAAGTGTATTTTTTTATGTTTATTTAATTCCAAGTTATACGCGTAGAAAGTAAAAAAGTTATTTCAAATAAGGAGTAGAAGTATTTCTGTACTTTCGTGTGGTACGAAAGAATTGACAGATGGATCTATTTTCGTGGTTAAAATCGGATATTTTGTGAATACATACTTACATATTTAGAAACATACTTGCGTCCATACTTCCTAATAGAGAGTATAGAACATTTATTGAAACTAATAATACGTTGTTGTAGAACTATACTTTGTTTTATTATGTACAGGATTTTTCTTTTTTTGTTTAATTAAAATGAGATATCCATCACAAAAAAGGCGCAACGTTTCCATTAGGCAATACTTAAGCGGCAAGTCATGACTGTTTTATCATTAAACCCACCCATTTCTCAGCTACGCCAAACGAAAAGAAGATACATTGTCAAGTTTCGTGAGTAGATTTCCTAATAACCTCTTGCCTAAGCTCGCTCGTAACTCGTAAACTTGAAAACTTTGCGCCCAGCGCTGGAATAACACTAAAAGCTGTGAAACGACTAAGCTATTTTTCTTGAAAATCCTCATTTATTACACTTGTACAATGTGAATATATATACTTCACGCCTTTTAATCCCAAAGCGGGGTAGGCAGAGGCACTTGCTTAATAAGCAAATGCCCACGGTTCACCGAGCGTATTTAACCCAACGTGACAGGGGGTGAGCCAAATTTGGATTATAGACGCCAGCGGTGAAATAATTTAAGCACAAACGCATTTCGATTTAAAGGAAAAGATTAGATACTTCTCGATTTCGAATATACCTAAAATCCAGAGATTTATCGGAACGAGTCCGTACCCTCAAATAGGATATTTCGTCGGGGATTTTCTCTTGGAATTCCGACTCTTAAAACATTATCTATTATTCCAATTTCAAGGGAGGCTGTGAATCGCACGAACCTGGTTTATTTATAAGACCCTGACTCAGCACTGTGGTAATTAATGTACTTGAAGAACTCTATAAATTGTAAAGGACCATTTGTTGATAAAACATGGTCTGTGCAACGCTCAAATGAAACTATGTTTTCTTATCCTTTTAAATGTAAGCACTTAAAAGGTTCGGTAAAATGTTTTTAAAATAAATCTTTTCAGCATTTGATGCCTTTGTGATACTTTGATGACTATACATTAATCACAAATACTTGGGATGTTTTAATACGAAATGTTACATTTTAAAAAATATTAAAAAAAAAACCATGATTTGAACCTCAAATCGTTCTCTTACTATTCGATCAATTAGCTTTTACAAACTTTGCTATTACAAGATATTTCTTTCCAAAAATATTCACTCGTGAATTTGACAAATATTTTTTATCAATTTCAGGAGGCTGTCTGCAATGAAAACATGCGACGAGAGCTGACTGAAAAGAAAAACAATTCCTAAAAAGAAAAAAAAAAACAGTACACAGAAACCTTCAGATCCTTACCGTCATATTATGTAAAGAAGAATAATTGCATAGAAGAACGAAGAAGCTTCGTCGTAGATCGGTTAATTATCTTTGGTTATCTAGCTGTATGAGTATTGTAGACATCATAAAGCTAGGTTACCGGAGTTAAGTGCCATCTATTTCTCCGCTGGAATAGAAGACAGATTGGTAATTGGAAACAATGAAGAATAGAGAAGCCGAAATTAAGAAGATACTTTTCTTTAAAGTTTTATTTTTAAGAGTTCGATAGTTTTAGTTTCGAACTTTTCAGGAATGGGGAATTTTATTTGACGTTTTACTGACATCATGCTTTCCAAACAAAGTTTGACAGTAATGAAATTCTGTCAGAAAAACGGCAAAGAAAATTCCCCATACTGAAATAATTTACCTACTTAACGAACATAACATAGAATTGTTATCACGGTTGCAAACTTTACAATAACGGGACGATGCATGTGTGTACTTAGAATTTATGAGTATTTCGAGCTGAATAGTTGTGTATTTTAGTGTTACCAATATGGATTGTCTATCCATAGCCATCGACAATTGAAAAAAAATTTATAGTATCGATATAATAGTATCGATACTATCGATAGCATCGATATCGCTTTTGCTCCAATTGTATCGTTTAACAACAATACTATATAGAGGTACAATAATATCGAAAGTATCGATTGTACTATCTATTGGGTACATATTTTTGACGTTCAACGATCTTTTTCTGAAACACTAGTGTTTTTTTATTAGCTGCCCACCGCAGCACCGTTCATAAACTTTCGCATTTTGAATATTAGCACCTAAGTAGGATTTAGATTTTATCAAATCCCAAAATTTTTATTGTTGCTATAAAAACGCATTGTTTAAATACCACAAGCATAAGTAGACGTATACCTACAAAATAATACATAAGTACAGACGTCTCTGAACCAGAATTCGAATCCACAATCTTCTAAATTCAAATAGATCGACCTCTCTATTGTACCCCTAACATCACCGTGGAGATTGCGGTCAAAGTAACAGAATCTATGATCCCCATTCCCAAATAATGCCTCAGTAAATTACTAACCTGCCTAATTAATGAGGTATCTTTAGACCTTCGTTAGTACTCGAGGGTTAGTTACAACCCTAAATATTAGCTTAGCTTTAAGTACTTGGAATAATTTTGCATAGAATGAGAGAGTCTTTCTGTGGCTTCGTTTTAATTTCCGTGTATAAAGGTTATTTTGTAGGGCTTGCGGATCACCGGTCAATTTATCTATGATAATTAACTGAACATATCGATAGTCCCTATTGAGAAAGACGGATCTACAAAACGGAACATGTTCAGGAGAGGAGATAGAAGTTAGTTTTGGATATTAAAACTAAACTACTTGTGGTACATACTTCAAATTTACAACAGCTTATAATCGGTGGTATCTTTACGTGATGCATGTACGTACGTGATGTAACATAAGTATAAGTTTATAGATCTTAATATCGCTAATTTAACGGTGTAGAAAAGTACATATTCCTAAAATTGCACTACCGACATTTTTTATTGGGACCATCGATATTTTACCTACTTATGTTATGTGAAAATTATGTACATACACACATCAAAAGTGTCTAGAGATCAAGAACATTTTTAGCTCAATTTATTTAAATCAAATCTAATCTTCTGGATTGGTCTCCTACCTAATCCCCCATGCCTGTATCAATGACTTATCACCACATTTTGAATAAATTATGAATGTATTCAGTTTTTGTAAAAAATATTCTTGATTGTAATCTTCTAAAATGTACTTGATCCCTAGGCACTTTTGATGTGTGTACATAAACATCTTTACATACATACCAAAATGTACTGTACTGTGTACTTTTATTACTGTTAGTTTTTTGTTAATTCAAATAGGTATAATCATCATCATGTCAGTCCCCTGACGTCCACTCCTGGACTCAGACCTCCATTAAAATGGGCCACAACGATCGGTACAGTGCCTTCCTTCGTCATTGGGGGCTTGCTCACATTTATATCTGGGAGAACGGGACTGCCCCCGCCAAGGAAGGTCAGGGGTACGCACCACGCAGTACCTTTTCTCGAAGTGCTTCGGCGGAATTTCAGGTCCTCATAACTTCGTTTTACTTAAAGCTAGAAAGCTGAAATTTTCTGAAGGATATGGTTTAGTCAGTAGATATGTATATCTATGTTGCAGTTAGATTTGGCATTTTTTTACGACCGATCGCCTGCTTGACGTCAACTTTACTTACCTCTACGTCTATTTTTTAATGTGACGGACTAATTTGACAGTTCCTATGCGTACAATATGATGATTTATTCCTATTTAAGTTAAACTGAAAATTGAATACCAACATTTAAAGATTGTCATCGCGTATAATATACTCTAACTTGATTGCAGCAGAGCACAAAATTGTGTAAAGAGGAACTGTCAAATTGGTTCGTGGAATTTAAAAATAGACTTTAGATAGTTTGCGGATCGATGCTTAAGAGACTGGTCTCCCCCATTGTGGTTCCAATGGTTGATAAAAACTGGAATGTCACTTGGGTCAGCTAGGCAATACACAGTGTAAAACAAAATCGCTTCCCGCTGTCTGTCTCTATGTTTGCTTAAGATCTTTAAAACTACGCAACGGGTTGCGATTTTCTTTATTAGAATGGAGTGATTCTTGAGGAAGGTTTACATGTATAATACATGCATGTAACAGCAGATAAACTATTATATACTATTAACAATAAGGTATATTAGAAAAACAACGTTTGCCGGGTGAGTTAGTTTTAAACATAAACTAAACAGAATATATTTTTTCCTATAGGTATTTTATGTGCTAACGGGCTATTATTATCGATCATTTTACACGGCATATTTGCTTTATCGCTCGTACGTACTCTTGCTTACTATTAGTAAATAAAGCGTATCAAATTACGTTACAAGACAATATTCTGATACAGTTGGTCGGATACTTGACTGGCGATCGGGAGGTCGCGGATGCCAGACCGGCTGTACTGGAAGTGTACCAATGGGACTCCTTTTCAGAGCCTATGTACGCAACGCAACGCTCATACGGTGAAGGAAAACATCGTGATGAACAATGAGATGAAACCCGCATATAGCCGCAAGGTGTGGTGTGTACAAAAATAAGTCAGTACAGCTTTTAAACCGGCAAGTTTCGAAGCCTATTCAATTCATAGAAACGATTAAATCTTTCCTCTTTACAATATTATATAGAAACAGACATTCAAAGAGTTTTTATTACGAAGTACGCAATGACTTGCCGGAGTCTGTGTTTCCTGCGCAGTATAGTCTGGAGGTCTTTAAGTCACGGTTAAATAGGTACCTAATGTACAAGTGTGCTCCATAGTAGACCACATCTCTGTTTAACGTTAGACAGGATGGTGGTTCACTGAACATTAGTAAAAAAATGTACGAAGTAAGTTCTGGTTCTAAAAAAATCTGGATAAAAAATTTAATTCGCTAAGCAATCTACGGTTCACTGAAGATCATAATGAGTGGCCCTATCGTCGTTATATGGTTCACATACTCTAGTGTATGTAAGTTTTGCATCATTTTAAATAAAAAAAAAAAATACACTTCACGCCTTTTAATCCCAAAGCGGGGTAGGCAGAGGCACTTGCTAAAGCAAATGCCCACGGTTCACCAAGCGTATTTAACCCAACGTGACAGGGGGTGAGCATCGCCGTTATAGGGTTCACACACCTTGTGGTGTGCGGGTTTCATCACGATGTTG
>SJJU01005368.1:0-15104 GCA_012932125.1 Conopomorpha cramerella
ATAATAAATAAATAAATAAACTCATTTATTTCAGGAATAGTAACAGATGTTAAATACTAATTCTAGGACCCATATAAATAAATACCTTATACCTATATATATACTATAATAAACTTAAAACTAAGGCACTAATAAAATAATACCTTCATTCTGTTAAAGGGCTAAAAAGATTTAAAATTTTACGAAATAAAGTAACAAACGTACTAGGCAGTTGCCGTTATTATAGGATCTCCTATGGGTAATTTAATTGAACAAAAAAAATATTGACCTATTTTCTCAGCCTATTATTATGTATTTATTACATATATGCACTGTACAAGTATTGTAGCAATTTTTATATGTAGTAATAAGGTAAGTATGTGTGTGAGTCTCTGTGCGTGCACCGATTAATATCATTGGTCGGCGAAAATCGGCACCAATGACGTTTTTCTAACAGATTTTCGGGCGGAGAAAAACGTCAAAGAAAATTCCCCATTAATATCGTTCGTCGGCCAGCCAGATATAATATTCGCGAGAGTACCTATGAATGTGGCAATATTTCCGGTTTCATTACATGTATAGCTGTCTCAGTTTAGCGTACCGATACAAGATCATTCTGTCTCAAGTGGATATATCTGTCATATTTTTTTTAATGTTGTCTGCGCTGGAAATGGTTTCTATGAACATTTCGTTCGTTCATCATTTCCACCAATGGCTGGCCAAAGTGATTAGAATTTCGACCAATACCGATGTGATTTCCGCGTGCACAGTTTCTACATTTTCATTGGTTTTTTAAAATTGCGCAATGAGATCACAGCAATGTATCTTTGCGTTTTGCCGTGCTGTGGTGTGGTCGCAAGTGATAAATTGATAAAAATGTGCTTTGTTCCTTCATTGCAATTATCAGCTCGTTTCATGATAGAGTTAAGTGAACTGTAAAGTGAGACTGTGTTATTTGTGACGCTATTTCGGCTGTTTAACTGTTTCATCTGAAAACCTGCTTGTTGTTATCGTAGTTGACGGATGTCCTTGTAAATTTCGCAACACATGAGAACCCTTGAGGCGGCAAATTTGATTTATTTTTACTATAGTTTCTAATAATGTAAACAAAGTGATATACCGCTATGGGGAGTTCGGTTTTAAATATGTGTGATGATATACAAGGAAAACTTGAGGTTAGTCTTCCCAAAGAAGAAGCCAAAATAGAATTACTAGTTGGAGATGGAGATCAGAGTAAAGTTGGAACATCCGTCAGTGTGACTTCGTGCGAAGATGAAAAACCTGGTGTTATTTCTTCTGAGGAAACTGGTGTAATAGAGGGTGATAATAATACAAGTTCTATTGCTAACACATCAATAGAGGGAAATACCTCCAAAGAATCTTTAGCCAACCTTTCCAATGCTTCTAATAAGAAACAGAAGAAGAAATCTCGCCATGCCAAGAAGGGCCACCCTGGTTCTAAAGATAATTTGGACAGAAACCTTGTCCGAAGAGTTCACTATGCTACTGTGAAGGGCAGAAAGAGGGCCCAAAGTTTTCCAACTATTTCAAAGTTCTTCCTTCCATACAAAAGACCACGAAAGGATGCATTTATTCCTCCTACAAAGTTTCTGCTTGGTGGCAACATATCAGATCCTTTGAATCTAAATAGTCTTCAGGATGAAGATATCAACAGAGCAATGAATGCTGTGACACCAGAATCATCCCCACTTCCAACACCACCACGGCATAAGGGAAAAATTGATGTGATGATACCATTAAATATTCGGGATCCCCTTAATCTAATGGATCCCCTGGATAATGAAGAATATGAGAAACGCCTAGAGATGCAACAGAGGAAACTACCTAGGAAACGTCCAAAATTACGCCGTAGGACCACTGAGACTGTTTCATCACCACCAAAAGAAACAAGTGAAAAGAAAGACGAAGGGATAAAGGAGCCAGCGGCTCCTGAACCTTCAACATCAAAAGGTCGTAAGAGGACAACCAGTGAAACTGACCCTAAAGGCAAGGATGGGAAGAAGTTAAGACGTCTAGATTCCTTGGATAAGATTGTAAGTCCAGTCGTACCTCAGCCTGGTGCTTGGATGCGACCTCGGGCACAGTCTCGTTCACAGCCTCCTGAGCGTCCTGCATCTCCACATAGAGTTAAGCCAGATGTTGATGTTGATAAAAAATTGCCTACCTTTCATCAAAAGAACTCCAGATACCAGTATGGCAATTATGATAGGTAAGTTTCCTCACTTCCAAAATTAGTTTATTTTATTCATATTTTATACATTTAGTTGATAATTTCCTACGTGACCAACAAAATAATTTCACTGAGTTGAAGTTGTAATTACATTTAAACTTCTATAATGCCTATCAGGAGATATGTGAAAAAATAGTTTTTAATTTAAGAAAACAATCAGTAAATTTGAAACAGATTACATTAACAATTTTTGTCTTGTCTAAAAATAACAATTAGTGTTTACCTGTTTTAAATTGTTTGATATCCTCAATGATTTCAATTTAAGCCCTTTTGAATATTCATTATATGATTGTTTTCGTCAGGATAGTGGTAGCCAAAGGTTTGGGTCCATTAATGGTAATCTCAAACACTAATTTAAACCTTATGAGCTCTTAATTTTTAGTAACTATGATTAACATCATCCAGGGCAGTGTAACATTAAAAACTTTATAATGGTAGCATTCTCATTGCACCCTATATCCAGTGACTAAGGTTGAATACTACTGACAAAGCAAATTAGCATAATTTGAGTTACCCAACTGTGAATTCAGCTGATTTAATATGAACTACAATGTTAGTTGCGAGTTGACTGCTATAGCGCAGGGACAACTCATCTATCTTTAAGTTCAGAGGATGAGATGAGCACACTGACTCATTAATGACACAGTCAACCACATAACACATTGTACAGGTTCATACCTGCATCAACACAGATTTCATTGCATCACTAGGATTAGGTAATTGTTTATTTTGGGAAAAATTTCGTCTCTTATGAATTTACAATCTTCTGTGCTTAAAAGATTGTGCCACATATTTTAAATTGAAGGATTGTCCCATCATAATTTTCATAAATACACACATCAGAAGTGTCTAGGGATCAAGTACCTACATTTTAGAAAATTGCAATCAAGAATATATTTTACGAAAACTGAATACATTCATAATTTATTCAAAATGTGGTGATAAGTCATTGATACAGGCATGGGGAAATAGGTAGGAGACCAATCCAGAAGATTAGATTTGATATAAATAAATTAGATTTTTTTTTAGAGCTGAAAATGTTCTTTATCCCTAGACAATTTTGATGTGTGTATGTGTATCTATGCACGATATGTTAGGATTCTTGCATAACTTCGTTTACGCTCATCGCAATCACCCGGTGTTAATAGGTACTAGAGGTCAAGAAAATGTTGAGGTAACTAACGTTACAGTTAAATACGTACCTAGCGAGTAGCGAATCGTTCGGGGATCTATTCTTTTAATATACAATGAGGAGTTTAAAAAAAACCCACAAAAGAGCAAGTCCGAAGTTTCCATTATCTTTGTAATTTTTTTTTAGAAAGCTCCTTGCAGATACCCATCGATAGACTTGCAGTCAAAGTTTTAGTTGATTCACTGCTGCTGACATGTAATGTGTGCCATGATAACTATGTATTCGTGCGGGTGCACCAGGGGGAGCGGAAATCGAACCCATTTCGTCCAAAACTTTACTAAAACCATTTGAACGAATAACCCTATCAAATTTGTTACAGGTATTACGGCTACCGAAACCTGAACGCTATGATGGACGTACGCCTACAAGTGTTCGACATGTACCAGAATCTCTTTCAAAACAAGGACGTCCTGGACATTGGATGCAATGTGGGTCACATCACTATTGCTGTCGCGAGGACCCTCGGTGCCCGCTCTGTCGTCGGCATCGATATTGATCCAGTATTAATAAGTGAGTACTTCCCTACTATTTGGTTTCGCTTGAATAATTTTTCGGTGCCATCCCGCACCGTTTTGGTCACCAAGTTTGTTATGGTGTTCGCTTGTGGTAGTTACATTGCAGTTCAGTTCCAGTAAAATCTAGCAATATGTTTTTTGTTAGAATAAAATTATACTAATATATTTTAAACGCGAAATATTGATGAATGTTACTCTTTCTTGTGATAACTACGGAACCGATGTTATATATTGTTATATCGGAATAACAAATAGGCTATAGTTCATCCCGAAATTCTCACGGGAACCGAATAAAACATTAGTAGCATAGCTAGTGATAAATGAAATAACAAAAACTAGAAGTGTTAATTTCGTAAAATTAGAATTTTTATAACAATTTTATTGCGATCGAATTATAGTTGCCATAGGAGACTTGGCATCCTGGATCGTACATGGAATAGCAAGTGCCTCGGCCTACCCCGCTTTGGGATTAAAAGGCGTGAAGTGTATTTTTTTAATATAGGTCAGTCAATTATTATGCATCAATATGCGCATCGCAGACTAGTATGAAAAACCGTTCTGTATATAGGTACTTTTTGCGTCAAAGAAGGAAAAACGTCTAAACTTTCACATCTATAATATTAATAGAATTGGCTACATTAGTGACAATATCCCGGTTGAAATAGGGAATATAGGGCGATGTCACTGTCGCATTAGAGGAAAGGAACAAACGATAGGAAAATACTTACTGAAATATTACGTTTCTTCATATTATTCTTTGTTTAGAACAATATTGTCTATCTTTCTCTTCACACCCCTCGAAATTGAGAGGACCGCCATTATTTTTTTGCCATTTAGGTTTTGCATTAGTTTAGTGTTTATTTAGCGCCCTGTACATAAAAAATTATCTAAGTAGGCAGGTAATGATGACTGTCCAGATCAAGCCCAGTCCTCATTGATTGACCTCTGTCTGTCCTGGATGCCGATATATGTAGGCCTGGGCTCTATCAGGAGCGCGATTGTGCCGGTAAATATACTTACGAGCGATGAAATCGATTCAGTTTATTACTGCAACTAGGAATACACTGATTTCATTTCGCTGCTCGCGAGTGTAGTTGTTGTAAGTATATCAACTTATATAGACCAGTTTGTATTTGCCATACATTTCTTTTATTTCCTTTGCCGTACTTACTAGTGAACGTCTCTCTAAATAATCTCTTAGTCTCAGAATCTCGTAAAATGTACGCCAAATATGAGCAAGCACTGTTTCGTACCTTTATGAATAAATACCACGGTCAATGTTTTTTTTATTTAATGAGGAGTATTTTAAAAAAAAATATCAACAAAAGAGCGAGTCCGAAGACGAACCACCATAGAATAAATTAGTGGCATCTCTTTCATTTTCAACTATCTTTGACAGATCAACTTTTTTTAAAAACTCCTCATTAATGTCTATGTTTATAACATGCATTTGAATGGGCTTTATACAGGATGTGCAATTAAATTAATGGAACATTCATCTAGTTTATATTAATCGAATAGGTATTTGAAGGAATTCACATTAAAGATAATGGTTTATTTTTAGTAGTCTTGTGCTGAATCTTTCGTTAATAAGGTGTCGATTTGATAGTTGTTCTATCGATATATATATTAAGGCCAACAAGTAACAGACCTTAGTTCGTTAACGCATGGTTGTTTGATTGATATTGAAACCCATAATTTTGATTTGTACACATACCCCCTTAACGATTGAACGAACCTTATACGATGTGGTGCCGTTGAAAACTTGTTTTTCTTTTTCTACATTTTCTAATATTTCTCTGACGCGTGCAAAACAATAAAATCGTGTAAGCTTATATTTATATATTGTATATCTTGATATTAGGAAGTGGATTATAATTTACGAAGAAAGGCAATCGCATAACTATTTTCACGTATTTCTCGTTATTCTGTAGTATGTTGTTCATCTTGTTGAGTTGTTAGCTCTACATCTGTCTCTTTCGCTGTGATATGATGATAGAAAGAGAAAGAATAATAAGACTACGACCAACTCGCTTGGAAAAAATAGAATACGTACACGTACAAAAACAATGTCATGTTCATTGGACTATACGTTGAGCAATTTAATTAGAAAAAAAATGTTCACAGAATTTTATTTTATGGCATAACCCATTCGCGGACACAACAATAAAATGTCTTATGTCTAAATTTGAGTGACCACGAGTGTGTTATAATGTACGGTAATTCTATTGCATAACTGGCGTCACGTTGATGCAATTTAGTTCGTGGACGTCCTCTTGCATAGTCGTGAGCAATAATGACGTTAATCTGACACATTTTTGCACCGTACATTTCTGAAAAATGTATTTCGAGAGCGGTGTTTTTTTTTTCATAGTTGGATAGTCAATATTTTCACCGCGTTCATTTTAATAAGCTCGGAAGGATTTCGGCTCCAGCTTATCTTACCTGCCCATACATACAACAGGTGGATGCCCCGCCCCTTTGCAATTTCACTTTTGTTTAAAATATTTTTTCATTTTACTAATATGCACATTTCGGAAAAATCCTTCAAGGTGAGTTCTATCGTAGACCACATCTGCATCTGCTTAGGATGGTGTCAAACTCTTGTTTATAGTGATTTAAAAGAAAAACATGGTGTCCTTAAATGAGACCTTTTATCCTCTAAGCAAGTTTTTATCTCCATGTGGAACATTTCTGTAGTCCTCAGATTTCAAAAAGTCCATAATGTACTAAAATAAAAAGAGAAAAGATCGTTCGTTCGGTTTCTAAACGTTGTTGTACCTTCTAAATAGGTCATAAAATATGTTGTAAAATGTACCCGACATTCCATGGCTGGCAACAATTCGTTGGCCTACATTGTTTCAGTTTATTTACCTTTGTTTACTTAAGGTAATTGATAATTTGCGATTTCTCACGTCGACGTCGACTTTGTATTCGTAGGAATATTATACAAAGTTTAGTACGGAAGTATTTTGCACGTGGAAAGAACACAATAAACGTGCAGTCACGCCCCGAAACCATTACGGGGTAGACAGAGGTAGCGGAATCTATTCTTAGAGCAGATTGCCATGGAGTAATCAGTGTAGTAATCAATAATAAAAAAAACTCATAGATTTTTTCTTAGATGATCTTTTTTTTCATTTTCCCGCATTGTCGCTATGGTAAAAGTTGTTCATATTGACGAGCCCAACAACGTTTCTAAGATCAATGTTCGGGGTCCTGACTGATTCATCCACCACTGACTCATCAATGCCCAGTCCTTGACCCTAGAAAGTTGAAATTTTAAACAGGGATTCATTATAATATGATGTTTACGTGAGATAAGAAATTTCAAAGGGGGGTTTATTAATTTTAATTTAGGGGGGTAAAAAGGGGGTAGAAGTTAATATGAGATGTAAACGTAATTTTTTGAGTTATTGTTCTAAAAACTTGGTGGTAGAATTTTTCATATACATACATGAAACTCGGTATGTAACATGTATAGTGGCAAAACAACATTTTCCGGGTCAGCTAGAGCACAATAATTTATTATATAATATTAAAGTCTAGAAAAAGCTATGCCGCTTCAGAATAGGATAGTCCTTAGGTCCGCCATAGGATAATCCTTTAACCCAGGCCAATATTGTCCTTGTGTGAATAGGCACAATCCATCTCAATGTCTTCATTCCATTTACCAACGTTGTGGATCATGGCTTGGCTTAATGGATTGTCCCAGGGATTGGCCTATTGTAAACGATCCATTAAGGTACATGTGGGTACAAGGTGTTTCCGTTTTCTGAGTAACGCGTGGTTTTGTACAAATCTAAATACAAGAAAAAAAGCATTCTTTTTTCAAACAAAATTTAATTATTACTAATGATTATTTTATACTTACAATTTGTTGTTTCTGACCTGGAAAACTCATGTAAATAGGTTAATTGAATGTATGAAAATAAAAATGGGCATGTAGGAATAATTTCGTATCCACTTGAAATGTATGCAATATGCATAAATTACCATACATCTGTCTATACATTATACTAAGCACAACTTAATATCGCAGCTGTCCTGACGCGTAGGCTGAACTAGTTTTGGCTAAAATTATTTATTTTTTATTATTAATTTGGCTGGTACAGTATTATCTTTGCACAGATTTCTCTTTCAAAATATTGACTAAATACACTTCACGCCTTTTAACCCCAAAGCCGGGTAGGCAGCACTTTCCACGTAAACCTTGATTCCGGTTTCATAATTTTCTAATTTAAATAAATGCAGATATATTTGTATACACAGATAAAAATCTGAATATCTTTCCATATTATGTCGAAGCCCACAGATACTTGATGGTAAAATATTATATTATCTGCCCTGTCTGTGGTAGCTCATATGAATTGTGTAGTGAGCGATATTAAAATCTACTCAGATACAGATATTTTACCGTATCTGCGTAGTGTGTGGTTAGCTTAACTCACAAGCTATATTTTATCCCGAATTTCCCACGGGAATGGGATAAACTGCGGTTAACAGCGCTGGGGTACTTCTACATAGGTACTAAATAAACGCTCAAATGTCACTCTTGGTACGCCGTCGACGTTATAAGAATCACTAATCTATTCATACATGTAAAGAGGAGGTAACAAAAACCATGTATTGTTTATCATATTTTTATGGCATAATATCTTGTGGTCTATTTTAATGCGATCGGGTAATAGTAAATATGACCGAGATGTCTATAATTTGTTATCAAGTCACCCACGATGACTTCGCAGTGTGGGGCCTAACGGTCATAAAATGCGTGTGCGCACATGAAGAAGCTTTAAGCTCAGAATAAAAGAGAGTAGAGCTTTATAAAGTGCTAGTAGTAATTGTCTGGATTTTTACACTATTTAATGTTAGCAAAAACTTTTATTAGGCGACTTCAAAAAAGAAGTCTTTCTCATTTCGACCGTATACAGAGTGTAAACAGTATACAGTCTGTTAGAAACGTTTTTTTGGAAATTTTCAATTCCCATACAAAATGTCACAGTCCGTAACAAAAAGCAATCTCTAAATTTTGTATGAAGATGATTTTTTTTCCGTTTTCTTACATTGTCGCCATAATAATAGTGTTTATATTGACGAGTCCAAGAATGTTTCTAAGACCATTGCTCTTGTTTCTTTTTACACGCAGTATATATGCTTTTTTCGTTTGTTTATGGATCTGTTTTTATTTTATTTTTTTGTTGGAAAGAAGATATTTCCAAGGTAGTCCCATGATAAGGAAATCAGGGTGTGATGATGGCAAACCCGATAAGTCGAAGGGAACGCTATAAAATGAAAGGTCTGCCGGCTAATACTGGTTAAAGTCGGAAACGATCCAATATTTCAATTCGGAGCCTATTCAATGGCAATTCAAACAATAACATTTTTACGTTAATTACAAAGGCCCATTTACTCCCGGTTCTTAAAACGTGACCCAATTATAATAGTGCGGGTCCTCTAATATATTAATGTAGATTGCAGAATAATACGGGAGTTTCATCAACGTATACACGCAATGAACTAAGAATTGTGATATCAATTACACTTTCATTGTATGGCAAGTAAGATTCTCGCACGCATGTTGTGCTATATATGTAAACTAGTTTTTCATGTAGTCTTGGTTATCGGTGTTACGACGCAACAGGAGACACGACGCTCGTGAAAATATATTATGTCTTAGTTTCTCGTATGAGCGCCGCCCGGTTCGTGCCAGCTAAGGCTCAGCATAAATCATCCTTTATCTGGCGAGAATGAAATAGGTACGGCAAAGGGTTATCCTATTTGAAAATAAATAGTGTTTTACGTTTTCCGCAACTTTGTTTCTGTGTTAGATCGGGTATTATTATGAAAAATTATATGTAATTTCATGACTTTGTCCCAAATAAATTATTTGCTTTAGGGTTAACTTTACTTTTTACTACTTAAAGTAAATTATAGTTATTGGAACAGTAGGTATACCGTAAAACGTCAGAAAAAGCTACGCCAGGTCCAAATTTTATTATTTTGGAATTTGTAAACAAAAAATTTATCAAGTGTTATTAAGTGTTGTTTATTATGTGCTGTTATTTAAAACTTTGTACTAAGAATAACATAAAAAATAGTTTAGTTAGTTGGGGACGAAGGTGATATGTTTATGTCGGATATAATATCTTAAAAGTATGTTCATAAACAACATGTGTAACATACGAAAACTCTCATCATACTTAATAAAAATCAGTATTTATTTTATACAGATAATCTTCTTCGTTTGTTATTTTCTTCTAGTGTGACCACATCATCTGTGTTTAATTGCTTAGTTTATTACTGAAATAGTTTATTACAGTAGTATTACTCTGGGTTTCTTGAAGCATCATAAATTTGACAATGCACTCCAAACAGTACTTTATCGCTGTGATTGGCTAAATAGCTGCCACCGCCGGCCAATTGGTCAGCGTTGTGATTCTGTGCCAATCACAGATCCCTGATCAACTGCTTCAAATTGTTTTGTATAATTAACCTTTTGAGTGCGGATGTGCATATATGCACAGTTACTCTTACGTGCGGATGTGCATATTTGAACAGCCTCAACTGATTTTAGTTTACATTGAAATTTAAATTCTATTCCAATGTTTTGAGAGCTGAAATTACTTTGAACTGAAAGGGAATGAGTTAATTGACCACAGACTATATTTGCATATTCATTCACCTATACATAATAAGAAAGATTGAACTCCATAAAATGTTGCGTCGTGATAGGTCTGATAGTAGGTACATTTTCAAAACTAAAAATATTTTGTTTTTTTGTAATAAACTGTTTGTGTATTTGTATAAGATTATAGTTTTGTTATTAAAAAATGCAATAAAAATGTATTAGACGAAAAAGAAATAAAATAACTATAATTTTATAGCACATTTCTCAGTCATGTCAGATATATAGGATTTTTTTTTCTGACCCGAATAATAAAATAAATAGAACATTAATTGCAAATATATTTTTACAAATGATTCTCCACTTATCTGACTATCGAAAACAATTGTTGGACTGTTATAACTAACAGAGTTATATGTATTTTTTATCAAAATTCTGAACCCTTTCGAATCCGCGTCGTAGTTCCGAAAATTGCCCGCAGACGACGGGTACAAGTGTGGGGGCGCTCTCCGCATACCAAAGGTTAATACTGCTTTAACAAAGAGTAGGTGTTGAATTTTCAATGGGATTTCTTGCCACTCCTGTATACGTACCTAAAATAAACCAAGAAAGGGAGAATCCTTGGTGTATTTTATGTACTTACTTTGTTTATGCTTGTACTGAAATAATATGGAGCATTATCGATCACACTCAAGATTGGATTGGCTGATATTGGATACCAAACTTTGTAACCATACACCCATAGGTCTTTGTTTCACTCTTCATATAAACATAATGTGGTGAACCGTGGGCAATTTGCTTACTAAGCAAGTGCCTCTGCCTACCCCGCTTTGGGATTAAAAGGCGTGAAGTGTATTTATTTTTTTATTTTTATAGACATAATCTAACGATATTCATAGTTTAAACCGCGCGAAATTAACAAAATACAAGCATTCAGTTTACCAACTCAGCTTCGTATTACCCAGTTTAAAAAATACACTTCACGCCTTGAATCCCAAAGAGGGGTAGGCAGAGGCACTTGCCAGAGCAAATGCCCACGGTTCACCAAGCGTATTTAACCCAACGTGACAGGGGGTGAGCCCATCGCCGTTATAGGGTTCACACACCTTGTGGTGTGCGGGTTTCATCACGATGTTGTCCTTCACCGTACGAGCGTTGCGTTGCGTACATAGGCTCTGAAAAAGAGTCCCATTGGTACACGTCCAGTAGCCGGACTCGAACCCGGGACCCCGGTTACAAGTCAAGGGTCCGACCAACTGGACCACAGACGCTCACCGAGAGGATAGATTGATTTTCAATAATAGGACAAAAATTACATGTTGGAACGCTTTCTGGAATCATTATTTCCAGGCGAAGTTGGCATGTCTTCGAAAGGACCACAGGAAAATATTCTAAATTGCCATCTTCAAAAAATCCTGCCAAAATAAATATATATGCTACCTGAATAAGAACAACATGAAACATCATAATGTAAAAGAGGGAAACTATTCATAGAACCATGGGCAATGTTCCATACACACAGTTTATAAGTAGACGCTAGAATGCGTATAATTCGATATAAATTCAGAGTCATGTCCACACTATCCCCGCACGTCCCTCGGCCCACACGCGAGCGCCGCGCAGCCTCTTGTGGAGTCGACTTCGAAATTGTACGACACTTGGACCCTTTGTTGTCCACCAATGAAGGTCCAAATTTACGACCGAATTGAAAGAGCCCCAAATAATGAGCCTCCAAGGTGTTCACACTTCCTCGCCTTGAATGAAGATGTGGCTGAAACAAGTGGTCGCTGACGCAGACAATGACTGACGAGTGGCCCCATTCAACCTCCTCCTGTCGCACAAGGTGGTCGGGAAACTGTTCAAGAATAAAAAAACGGCCCAGGAATTTCTGAGCTGTAATTAGGTGACGATGTAATTGTTATACGACGAATATGTATTGTTACTTCTCGAAGTCATTTAATTTTACTGTTCCTAACAAGTCTCGTAAAGTTCTCCGAATTTAACAGTGAAGCAGTGCATTGCCAATTAATAGACATACCGGGCGGTGGTCCCGGCAGTTTGCGTAAGTGACATTTCAGAAGCGGGAACTACCGCAGCTTTGTGTACCCTTATCCCCGAATTATACTCAATTCGTTACATAAATACGACTACCATTAAAAGGGGCGAAAGGTAGCGAGCAATCGATTTGAACGCTCCTCGTGTCCGCCCAAAACAAACACGGGGCTCGGCCCATAGTTAAACACAAAAGTAAACATGAAAATGTACCATGAAACAAAATGTTATAGCGTGTAATTTGTAAATAATCGGTCCTTGAGAGCCGGACACGTTCTAACACCTCCTGACACGTCTCCACAAAGACATTTATTTAAAGGATAGCTGAAAAAAAAGGAAAAAAAACAACAATTTATGGGCACTTCACCCCCGCTGTAGGCATTCAAAAGGCGAATAATTGTATATTCTTTTACAGTAGTGTGCCGTTGATTCCACCGATGAAGGCAGCACCGGGTGAAAAAAAAACGCATTCAACTAAAATCACAGGCGCCTTTAATCACCGCTATTGAGATCTATCGCGGGATCAAAGCGTACATCTGTGAGGACAACTTTGAGTCTTCCCCGTGGGGTGTCAGAGTAGGTTTTCGATTGCGAATGACAGAGCTTTTTTGTGGTCCCGCGGAGCGGATGCTCGTGTCAAAGCTTTAGTATTTCGAGTTTGTTTTGAAAATTCTTTTATCTGATATATTATTTGGTGTTCCCATTGTTAGTGTTCGGTTGTTCATCTGCCCATTCCGTGGCAATGAGGCGGGTTGCTTACGGTAAGCGGGCCTCCTACTCGCAATAATTTAGATGTCAAATATTATTGTGCGCGCGATGCCGTCGCGAGTATTGTGCGCGGGTGACGCGGCGATGAGCTTTGTGCCGTGCACTGACGTCGTCATTTCAGGGTTATTTATGAGCTGGAATTTCGGACAATATGTTGTGGAATGCGCGGCAACTTTTGACGCACTCGGTGCAAAAGGTGACGCTGGTGGCATTTCCGTTGGCAGTTTTTGTGTAAGTCGTCCTCGAGCTGAAAAACTGCGTTGAGTCACCGTGGGCGTGAACTGAACGGTATACCGCTGCGATTGGACGTTCACTCAATGAAAATATAAATGGGGTTTTCAAAGCGTTGGTATGAATAAACAGTTTGTCAGGTCAATTCACTTACTATTAAGTTAGCACCATAACATAGGTACCAACTGTTTTGGTTGATTTGATCAAAATGTAAATGATAAAAAAATTAAAACAAAAATATTACAATGCCAGATTCAGTTATTGTTTAGTTGGTACAGTAAGTAAGTATAAGGCATCGCTATTATAACATAACCATATTATACAGGGAAGTTTAAATTAAATAACGGAAGCAACGCAAGCACGGAAATAAGCTCGCTTCTACGGAGCGACCATACAAAAGACATCAACGGGAGAAATGTACTTAAATTCTCTACTTTTTTAACGTAATAGATTTTATTACACTTTTTGTAAAGTTGCTTTATTTATGTATACCTTCATAAGTTAATATCTATTATTGTTGTGCAGTTCTGAACTTTATGGCTTTTCTTACCTTCTACATAGAATATTAGAATGAAAGTGTGCAATAAGTCACTTTAAAGTAAGTAAGAAAGTTAACAGTTCTACCTTTGATTTAGGTAGTTCATTGAAGATTTTTATTTAAATATGTGTAAGTAAGTACCCCCGTAAGTAGCAATTATTTAAAATTGATAATTATAAAAATTCTCAATTCTGTCCCGAGCGTTTTTATATTATACAGAGTTATTTCTGTCTATAAACAATGGAATAGCCGATGTATAAATTACGTCGGATATCCTATAGATTTTTATAGTTTTTTTTATATAGATTTCTGACTATTTTTTTAGGTATAACCATTTTTATTGGTGAAGGGGTAGATATACAGAATTTATTTCATAATCCAGCTACGTCACAACATAATATTGTGCACATGTGTGTTTGGACCAAATTCACGGCTATATATCCATAGAAAAACTGTACAATTCGATATCCCTTCCCTATCATACCTACCCTATTATTACTTAAAGCCGAAATCACAAATCTTTAAGTAAAAAGTGTCAAGCAATCGCGTCCTGCGGCTTCGGGCAGATGCGCAGGCGCATGCGTCCAAACAGGTGTGGCTAGCTATTGTCATATTCATTGACATATTATAATTCTTATGTCCATGTGAATAAAGCATACATCTAATAAGTTTGACTTGCGAAACTTGAACTTTACCTATATGAAAACAGTACTGTCATTTAGCTCATTGAGTAGGTATTTAAGAAATGTGGATATTTTTTTATTTTATTGGCGACAACTGTGGATTTGCAGATTTTTTGACACGTGGCTGATAAGTGAATATCATTTTTATTGTCTGTTGTAATATAAAAAAAACCACTAAGTCGCATGTTAAACCTTATTTGAAAAAAACTACAAGATAATTATTTACGTCACTTACGAACCGGTTACTATAATATATTACTTATAATT
>SJJU01005369.1:0-27451 GCA_012932125.1 Conopomorpha cramerella
GGGAGGTCCCGGGTTCGAGTCCGGCTACTGGACGTGTACCAATGGGACTCTTTTTCAGAGCCTATGTACGCAACGCAACGCTCGTACGGTGAAGGCCAACATCGTGATGAAACCCGCACACCACAAGGTGTGTGAACCCTATAACGGCGATGGGCTCACACCCTGTCACGTTGGGTTAAATACGCTTGGTGAACCGTGGGCATTTGTTTATTAAGTAAGTGCCTCTGCCTACCCCGCTTTGGGATTAAAAGGCGTGAGGTGTATTTATGTAAAAATGGCAAAACAACGTATTGGACCGTGGAATCCGTTGGAATTAGTTTGGTATCATCAATACATAGTATAAAACAAAGAAGCCTCCTACTGTATGTCTCTATGTATGTCTGTAAAACAACGCAACGTTGCGATGCGGTTATCTTCAATAAATAGAGTTAATCTTGAGGAAGGTTTATACGTATTAAGACCTGCATATAATAGCAGAGAAACACTGTTAATAATGTAGAGGTATGTTGGCAAGACAACGTTTGCTGGGTCAGCTATAATATATATTTATTTCTTCATAGTGCGAACCGCCAGAATGTGGAATGACTTGCCGGAGACAGTGTTTCCTGCGCTTCAGACTAAAGGTCTTCCAGTCGCGGGTGAAAAATAAACAAGTGTGCTCCATCGTGGACCACATCGCGGCTTAACATCAGGCAGGATGGTGGTCAAACGCTTGTTCACTGTGTATAAAAAAAATATGCCAAAATATTTTCTACTTACTGTACTATAACAAAAACAATATTTTATCGTTATTTTATAAAGTGTTTTTTTTGTATCACCACTTACTGTACTATAACAAAAGCAGTATTGTATCGTTATATTATTAAGTGTTTTTATGTATCACCACTTACTGTGCCCAACAAGGCTCATGATGTATAGTCTGTACTAATGTTTCATCTTAACATTGTGAAATGCAATAAAGAATTGTGTATTAAAACAAAGTGGCTTGTGATTTGAATTTCGATGCCGTCTGTCGACATAATAACAATAAAATTCTGAAGTCGAATGTCAACAAAGTAAATAATAAAAACCAATATATCGTCTAAGGACGCAACTCCGCACCTTTAAGCTGCACTGTGTTGTATTTCGATGAACTTTTGGCTGGTGTTCTTATACAGGCTGATCTGAAAGTACCATGTTAATATAATCAGTGGAGGTTATGTGGCTGACGATGAAAATGATGATACAGTGTGATCCGGTAACAGGATTTTAAGACGGACTGTATTGTTTTTGTATTAAAAAAACACAATCAGCTGATCGAGTTTGTATGGGCAAGTGGAATTTTGTTTTGTATGGGCACTGGAACACTGACACCTGCTGAAATGGACTTAGTATGGTGTACAGAAATTTCCCCTGTACGAGGGTCTCCCCCGAGTGATTTCCATGATCTTATGGTGAGGGAAATCGGCTGGTCCGTTTCTGTGTGACTGAAGCTTAAAATAGAACTTCTGTTTTCATGTGTACAACACTGGGCTCGGGAAACTCAATCAAAAATTTTTAATTGGAAAGCAAATCAGACAAAACCCACCCGTCCGTTGCATGTCTCACTTCTCTCCCCGACGTGGGTTTGTTTTAGAAATGAGCTGAGATCTTTTTTTTTTCCACTTGACCCTTGCTGTGTTGTACCTATATTATAATATCACGGGACATTTCACACAAGCTACCTGATCTTAAATTTAGATAATAATTTTCTCTCATGTGGGTGGTGTCATTTTAACGTGTATATGTTATAGGCAATGTGTATAATGCAGGTATTCTATACAATACCTAGGAAATGTATAGAATGCCGGAGTCGTTCAGGCAATGTATGAAATTATATTCGATAGTTCAACTATCTAGGAAATGTATAGAATACCTAGGCATTCTATACAATGCCGGATTATACAGATTGCCTATAACATATGTACTTTATTTTATTTTGTTTATTGGAGTAAAAACAGATATAAACATAAATAGTAAACAGTTAAATTATGTACTTGTGGGTAAGCATAGTTTACATCCTAGACATCACTCACTGAGATCCTATTGTATTTACTCTGACAAGCACAAATAAACATAAAAAAAAAGAAAACCAATATAAAAATACACAAACACAGATGAATGGGAACAGTGTTTGTGCGTATTATCGAAGAGGAGACTCCGGCTCAGCATCAAGTCACGGTTACCCGCGACGCTGGTCTTCCCCCGGTCCCCCGGGTCTCACTCATTTATGGCTTCCGAAAAACGGGAAAAGTAGGGTCTTGGTTTATGGTAATGACTGTTTTAATTATTATTTCGGTATCGTTTCATCAGAGACAGTTCATCATCACGCACGTTAAATATTGGCGGAGTTGGTGGCAGGCCAAGAACCCCGGTAGAAGTCGAAGAAGACATTTAACATTACAGGTAGGTACAATATTTATTTATTTATTTAATTACACACACAACCCTTACAGAATAAATACTAATACAGTAGTGTGGAGAATGGTTAGGTAATATTACATTTTATTACAAAACTTAACATTAAAAAAACAAACAAAAAAACAAGAAAAACTTAACAATATAACACTTTCACTTTCTACTTACTGTTAGTTACTGTTAGATTAATGAAATATAAATATTTATAATTAAGGTTTTATTATAATTTTAAATAGGAAGAGACAAACATGGCTGCATTTGTGAATTCACTCGGCCAACAATAAAATACATCAATGAGCTCGGCTATGCGGTTGAGTGTACAGATAGCCCTAGTGAGTGACGCCTGCGCCAGGAGGTTGGTGCGCGCACGCGGCACGGCCAGCAAGGGGGGCCTGCGCCGACGGAACACGTAGCGGTCCGGCACACACAGAGATATGCCCGCCAGCACACTAGGATTGTGGAGCTTACCACGGAGCAGTTTCCACAAGTACGAAGCTGCTGCTACCTCCCTCCTAACCTTGAGCTCACAATAACCGACCATACCCAACACGAATAGAGTGGGGTATTTGAGGGGATAAAAAGGGTAAACACCGTAACATTTCAAATATAAAAATCTTACAAACTTGTTATGTATTCGCTGCATCATTAGGCTATATTTAGACTCATGAGGGCTCCAGACAATCGCGTTCAATTCTAAATTACTTTTTACTAAAGCTTCATATAAAGCACGTATTGCTACCGTATTGGTAAAATTTCGAGACTGCCGTATCAAGAACCCCAAGTTTCTATAGGCCTTCTTACACACATTCAAAACGTGTTCACGGAAGTCCAAACTTGTTGTAAAACGTACCCCTAGATCCCTGACACTGGTCACTCGTTGCATAACTACACCATTAACACGGTACTCATATTGAACTGGAGACCGAGATCGACTGAATGACATAATTACGCATTTAGCTTCGTTGAACTGCAGCTTATTGCTGATACTCCACTGAACCACCCGGTCTATATCTGCTTGCAGCCTGTGACAGTCCGATATATCAGTCACCTCCCGGCACAATTTCAAGTCATCGGCGAATAACAGACACTCTGAGTCGCCTACAACCCCCGGAAGGTCATTGATCATGATAATAAACTCCCATGGGCCCAAATTAGAACCCTGACTTACTCCAGACTTGGTTCGGTATGGGCTCGACCTGTTCCCCGCTACATCGACATACTGCCTTCTATCACTCATATAACTGGCAAATAATCTAAGCGTGTGTGGTGTACATCCCACCATCGCCAACTTCCTCAGGAGCACATCATTATCGACCGTATCAAATGCCTTCCGGAAGTCAAAATAGGCGACATCCATTTGTCCTCCCTTATCAACCACGGGTACTACTTTTGCCATCAAGTGAAGGAGATTGCTGCGCGCGGCGCGAAACCCATGCTGAGCATCGGACAGCTGACTACTCACTTGCGACTGAAGGCATCTGTAAATGGTTGACTCAAAAACCTTTGCAGGTGCATTAAGTATTGCCATTGGTCTATAGTCCGCAGCCTGCGTTCCACCACTACCCTTAGGTACCGGTATTACCCGCGTCAGTTTCCACCTCTCTGGGTACGTCGCTGACCGAATACACGCATTATACATATAGGCTAGTGGACCTGCTAGGGCCGTGCGACAATCTTTCAAAATAAAAGGAGGTATACCGTCGGGTCCCACAGAATGTTTTGGCGGCAGCCTCGATAGGGCCTCCAATACCTCATCTACGCTGAGATGTTCCAGATGGACTCTGGCGCCGGTAGCTGGCGCCGCCGCATCCGCCTCCTCGACATCCAGTTTCGGCTGTTGAGAACTATAGACACTGTAAAAAAACTCAGCGAATTCCAATACGCATTCGGCGTCTTACAGTTTCCGTCCTTCCTTATATAGTTTTATAGAATTCGATTTGTTTCGTACAGTTCTAATATAGTTCCAGAAGGATTTTGGGTCCTTGGATAGCCGGACTTGCGAACGGTGTTGGAATTCTTCGTAAGCATGCTTAATGTTAAATTTTACACGCGCCCTACATTCTGAAAATGCCTTATAATCTGCATTTCTCTTTGTTCTTTTATATTTTTTATGAAGCCTATACTTCAGTTGAATGTCGCGAATAATGTCTGCCGTGTACCACTTGGGGTAACAGTACCGCAAGTTTACTGGCATTCGCTTTTTACTTGGAACGCATTCATTTATTATAGAATTAATTTGGTCATAGAAATAAGCTATTATTTCTTCTGGGTTGTCCATACAGAACATCTCATGCCAATTTATTGCACCTAGTAAATAATAAAGTCTGTGGAAGTCCGCCTTATAAAAGTTCCACTCTGAGTACACGTCACGTGAGCCGTGTAAATTATCGGGTGTTATAGAGGGATTATCAAAAGACGCAACCGAGACAGGCGCGCCCGGTGGCGTTGCAGACACGCACACATTCACCGCCAGCGGTGGGTGATACTTGTCTATCGGATGAACGCACTCGTCGCTGTCCGCCAATTGCACATCCACCAAGCCACACACCCCCGACCCGCAAAGAACGAGATCAAGTTGTCTATTATTACAATTAGGTATATTATTATACTGAGTGAATTCACAATAGGCACACAAGTACTCGTAATATAAAGCTATATCCTGACTACACGAATACAAATTAAAGTCGCCTAGTACAATCAATTTACCTTTAAAGCGAGCACTAAATTGTTCTATTAAGTTAAACATCAACATATAGTCAGCGTCGTTAGACCCCGGTGCAATGTAAACAACACAGCAAGCGCACAGGTACTTGCCACCGCAGTGAACGGTCGCACACACCAACTCAAAATTATGACTATGCAAGGTGACGTCATTCTGTGACACTCGCCGCAGTTCAAACTTCGGTGTAGCCACTATTAGCGCTCCGCCTTGTTTGCGCCCATCCATTCGATCGCATCTTAATACCTGGTATCCATTGGGTATAATTTCAGTATCTAAAATGGAAGAATTACAGCCAGTTTCTGTAATAGCATACAAATCAGACGAAGAGTACTGCAGGAAACACATAAAGTTGGTAGTTTTTGTCCGTAATCCTCTTACATTTTGATAGAAAATCTGTAAAGGTTTACTAGTTCGAGACTGGAGGGTCGGGTCTCCGAAACCAAATCCATTCACAGAATTCGACATTCACTGGCCAGTTTTCCGACTGGCATAGATTAGCGTACCTGCTTTCCGGCACCCCTATTTTGTATGACGCGTAATCCCGCTCAGTTTTATGTTTGATTCTGTCAATTATTATTGTTCCATCATTGCCTATTATACTTCTTACATGTCTTTCCAAGTCTTCGTCCTTTGTGTCTTTCTTTAATCGCCACACATGGAGGTACTTTTTCCTTTCTAGTCCTGTTATGTCCGTATTTGATCCTACACCTTTTCTTACCTCCGACTCAGCGTATTTGCTTCTTCTTTTTTTGACAACAATCCAATTGTCAGATTTTCTTTGGCTGGCTGAACTGTTTACTTGAAGTACCGGTGGGTGAGTAAACGTTTCAGTACATGGCGAAATGACCTGTTTCGTCGTCTCGCTAGGTATTTGAGCTAACGCATTGCCGACGCGGGTATTCACAGCTGATGTTTGTTGTTTATGCGAATTCGTAACTACCTTCGAAAATGACATTTTCTTGGGAGACTCCTTTGTTACACTAGACAAAATAATATCGGTGGTACTGTTATTGCTACGGATTCCTTCCATGGATTCTCTTAATTTAAGCTCCAACTCATCCAATTTAGCAGCCTTTTTATTAGCAATCACTAAAGAATTTTTAATTTCTGCTAATTCACGTTCTGTCTTTTCCAGTTTTTGTAACAGCTCTGAATGTTTTTTACACTGATCAGTCATATACTTTTTCATTTCTAAGCGGAATTCCCGCATTTCTTCCAGAACAAGCATTTTACTCTCACATTCCATTGTTGATTCATCGTCATTCTGTCTGCGCCGGCTGCCACGCTCTGTGCTGACAAAGCTAATTGGAGTGAATGTTTTGTTCATGGCAATGACGTTACTGCGGATAGGAGTATCGGTGTTATCCCCTTTAGGTACTGCGCTAACGCATGCTGGACATACCCACTGGTTCTTCGACTCTTCAGACAATGAATTAAATTTCTCCAGGTTGAATCTAATGCATTTCAAATCGTACACTTTTTGGCAGTCTTTTACTGAACATGCCATAAACATAATGTCATAAATCACAGCATCACAGGCACTACACTTTGTCCCCATGATCACAAAAGTTTTACTAATATGTATTTCCGATAATATTGTATAATTATATATTTCCGATTCACTGTATCCGCGACACGACCGTTCGCGAACGCGACGTGTGAAGCTGAATTTCTGAAAAGGTTTATATGTATAATACATGCATATATTATCAAAGAACACTGTCACAAAAAAAGCTAATAACAAAAATAAAACTCAAATAAAAGCGTAGATCCTTTAGCCCTGGTCTAAACTCTCTTACTATCTCATTCTTTCTTACACTAGGTGAATGAAACAACACTATAGTTAGGCAATAACAAATGATAAAATCCACGTAATCAATGTTCTCAATAAGGAAACTTGAATTAAAAAAAAAACGCTTGTTTGTGCTAAAAAAATCCAGTTGATGTATCTACTAAAAACGTCCGATAAAAAAGATAATAATCTTGTAGTTACTCAACGATTGTCCAACCCGGTTATACATCGATAACCTACTAATAAATCTCTGAATATTATTACTAAATATATTTATTTATTTTAATACAAAATCACATTAAAACTTATTCTCGTCTGGACGTACAAGTGTAGTTATAAAAATATTTGCTATGAAAACCATAACATTTTTACGAGTAACTTAAATATTCCGTCCTAAATCGAAAAGATATAAAAAACCCTTTAAAATTGTCATAAAACCTTTAAAAAATACCGTTCACGTCAAATGTTACAAACAAATAACTTACTTAATAATAAATAATTCATTAATAAACGAATACTTAAATTAATTAGCGAATAACCTGTAGTATTGGAATTCTAGTGGATTTTATGCCCGAAGATTATTTATTTTCATTTTATTTAAACGATTTATTTTATGGACTTTCTGTTACACGCACAGTGGCGAGTTATTACTCAGGTATTCCCAATTCCTTTCTAAAGCTAAAAATTATAGTAGTTTTTACAATAGTACAACCAGGAGAACGGCAAAACGTCATCCATACCAGGTCAGGTGGATTTGCCATTTACGCGAACCAAACGATTTGCGTCCACTTTCATAGTGGGAACCGCCAGGATGTGGAACGACTTGCCGGAGTCTGTGTTTCCTGCGCAGTACAGTCTGAAGGTCTTCAAATCGCGGGTGAATAGGTACCTAATGAACAAGTGTGCTCCATCGTAGACCACATCGCTGCTTAACGTCAGGCAGGATGGTGGTCAAGCGCTTGTTCATAGTGATAAAAAATATAGTTCTTCAAAAAGAAAATGGCTAAGAAACTTCTGAGAAGATGTGTCTGCTTGAGCAGTGGCGTGCACTGGCTTTTACGACAAGGTAGGCAGTAATCCCCAAGGATTGACACCTATATATAGGTAACTTGTCTTTACGAAACATAGGTGCCTACCTATCTACTCACCCACAAAACACAGAATCTTCGTTAGCCTATGTCGTGAGTTCAACAAAAAGCATCTAGCAATAACTCTATTATTAGGTCGGGTAACCAAAACACTAAGGTAGGCAGTGTCTTTTTGCCTATATAGTGTGCACGCCACTGGGCTTGAGCCACCCTTGGGCGTAGTGGCTCAAACAATTTCAGACATCTTGTGCTGATAATGATGATGAACGAAATAAATGTTATAAATACTGCTATAAAATCTTCAATAAATAAATAAAAATAAATACACTAATAAATACACTTCACGCCTTTTAATCCGAAAGGGAGCTAGGCAGAGGCACTTGCTAAAGCAAATACCTACGGTTCACTCAACGTGACAGGGGGTGAGCCCATCGCTGTTATAGGGTAGGACATAGGATGGGTTAATGTGCGGGTTTCATCGTCATCGTCATCGTTTCATCAAACCCGCACATTAACCCATCCTTCACCGTACGAGCGTTGCGTTGCGTTGCGTACATAGGCTCTGAAAAAGAGTCCCATTGGTACACGTCCAGTAGCCGTTCTCGAATCCGGAACCTCCCGTTTACAAGTAAAGTATCCGACCATATGCACCACAGGCGCTCAATAACCCTTTTAAAATCATGTCACAATTTACAATGAATCAAACCTAAAACACTATGTACCGTCATAGACAAAGAACACTTCCCAAAACCAGTATTCTCTGAACTTCGCCACCTTAAAGTTTAAAGTCATATGAGTGGCTCATAAAATTCAGTTGTACCAACATTAAAGATCCCCAGAGTCGATTACTGAAATCGTCAATCGATGAAGACATCCACGCATCGATGCACAAATTACATCTTTCAATACCTTTCTGTATAGCCGATGTTGATGAACCGTCCAAACTGAGCTCCAGTAGTAATGAAACGCATGTATAAATCGAGTTCCCGTAAAGTTGTGAGATGTTAACACTACACGGCCGCCGCTTAACCCTTACAGGTGTAAATTGCCGTATAAACGCTGCATAATCAATCCGACTATCGATGAGGTAGTGATGGGATGGGATTTTGTTAAAAAATTGAATGGAACGGTCGGACAAGAGAGTTGGTATATCAGTTTTGGATGACACGTGCTGTCACTATCATCATCATCATCATCAGCCCGTATTTATCCACTGCTGGACATAAGTCTCTCCAATTGCACGCCACTGTGATCTGTTTTCGGCTTCTCGCATCCAGCTTCTGCCAGCCATCTTGCGTATATCATCAGCCCACCTTGCCTGAGGGCGTCTTACACTCCGTTTGCCGAGACGCGGTCTCCATGAGAGAACTTGTTTGCCCCAACGGTCATCGGTTCTACGGCTAATAATTTCTTCTTTCAGAACGAACAGGCATAGGCAGACAAGCCATACAGACAATGTCTGTCCAGTCTAATATTGTTTGTTTGTATCCAAGCAATGATGTAGAGCCTAGTCTTCTGTCTAATTTCTGAACGAAACTAATCTTCTTGTTTCAAATCTGGGTTGTAACCTCAAAACAAGATTCAAAAGCTTTCCGTTTGGTCCCGTTTAAGTTTTGTTCACTTCCGACATCAGTCTCAATCTTCCACGAAAGTCTTAATACTTATTTTACTGGTTGAAGATGGTTCTTTTGACGTGATAACGATTAGGAACTCGACTACGGCTGCATGTACGAAAAAGATGACGTCATTGTCCCGTTCCGCAAGCGAGTGTACTACTACTACTGCAATGTTTGACGTTGTCACGTCAAACTACCGTCCGTACTTTACAGACAAACATTTTTTTCTTTCTAGATACAACTCAACGTTATTAGATACGAAGCAAAGACACTATTTTAAAACAGTCTTGAAGTTTTAGAACTTTTTTGAACTTGTCACATATCCTGGCCAGAAAGAAAAAGAGGTTTCCAAGCGAAAAAGATTTTGCAAAGAAAAAAAATCGTTCGATCCCATCACTCGATTTTCTATAAATATGTATGCTTTCGGTCAGTCGCGATTAGTAAACCGAATTGACCGGTCGGTTCTGCCTATACGGACTCTTTTACCTTACAGTGTTGTGCAAAATTGGTCCTGTAATCCATAGAATTTCCTCGAAAACAAAGTTCAAAATATATTCAGGTAGCGCATAACTGTTCCCGATTTTGAACCGAGACATGTCCGTGTAAATTATTACTATTGCTTTCAGAGAGAAATTATTTTATGGGTATACCATCTACGTACTAAACGCAATGTTCATGGATTTATGTTCCTTGTAGCATTTTGAGAAAGATTAAATTTTATTAAATGCTTAATTATTTAAATTAAGAGAACTTGACTGAAAGCTAAGTTTCTACCAGTTTTTTTTTGTGCCAAGATTATCATGTCATAAGCCTAATTCGGCTGTTCTATCGCGTGGGTAAACAACATAAATTGAATTGTCTAAACAAAATAACCGGATTCAAAAACGTTCACAAAAAGTCCCGGAACTAAATGTTTAAAGAATTTGCATAAAAGAATGATAAGTTACATTTATGCCTAATCTTGATATACCTAAAAAGTATACAAATGAAGTAAACTAACATACATAAATATCTAAACCATAATACTAGATTTGATACACCTATATACCTACAGTTTTCTTCAAATAGCGTAATAAATAAGCACGAATGTGTGATGTTAATTTACGATCATTGCATGATCTCTATTCTACAAGGGTGACCGATCTGCCGACCATCACAGATACGGTTCCATGTCAACCTGTACATATTTATAAATGGACATTCTGAGTACGAGTATACCAAACTTTCATACCCCTTTCGTTGTGAACTTAATTATTGGGACTGATCTCTTCTGGGATTTGTTAGGATCAGACAAGATTATGTTAGGTGCAGGTAAGCCCATACTTACTGAAATAAGACTAGGTAGGATAGTTTCGAGCCCCGTGGACTCGTCCCGATTATCGACGCATTCATATTATTTGTCCCGCATACACTAGTGGTCAGGGCCTCTGACTCTAGAATGACGGTCACTGGTGTGATTAGCGTAGTGCTTTAGTGATGAATTGAGGAATTTTCTTATTGACTCTGGGTGTTTTGTATGACTGGAATAATTATGAATAAATGCCTAGATTATCTGTCTTCTTACGGGTGCATTTCGGAGAGTGTGCTACGGAGTTGCATAACCTAATGGCCCTATCGCGTTTTTACAATAGGACAACCAGAAGAACGGCAAAACGTCATCCATACCAGGTGGACTTGCCATTTACGCGAACCAAACGGTACTTTCGACGCCAGGATGTGGAATGACTTGCCGGAGTCTGTGTGTCCTACGCAGTACAGTCTGAAGGTCTTCAAGTCGCGGGTGAATAGATACCTAATGAACAAGTGTGCTCCATCGAAGACCACATGACTGCTCAACATCAGGCGTGGTCAAACGCTTGTTCATTGTGTTTAAAAAAAAATGAGATATTATTCCAGCCTGAGAAAAAAAAAGCTCAAAAAAAAGATAGTATAAAAGTTCAGCACACTGTTTAGTTACGATAAACAAATATTAGGGAATGCATACATGTATACATCCAGTAGCAAATTCCAAAGAAGTATGACCACCTCTTGAATCTGATATAAACCTAGTCGATCCTCGAACAACACTTGGTCTTATAAAACAAAACAACAAAGTGACAAATGCCCACGTAGATTCTATTGTTTCTGTAGCTACTCACATTTCGCTGCAAAAATATTTAAATACGTAAAATACTGTCTTCAAATGATTCAAATTTAGTGCCGTATTTGAAACAATTGACCAGGGATTCTGTTCATCCGAAGAAGGACACGCGTAACATCACATTATTTTCATGGGAATATGTGCATAATTATTGACTGAATTTTAGGATCATTATTCTTCGGCTTAATCCAAGAATTATTCCCTTTCTCCTATTGGTAACTGGACTGTTCCATGGCAAATCCATGGTCGACTTTCCCCAAGCCATACGTTACGGGTGATGATGATGCTTCATCATCAGCCACATAACGTCCACTGCCAATGATTTCTGTCATTTGGGATGAAATGCCAATAATCGCCACGCCTGGCAGGCGAGTTAGCGATCGCAGTGGTGTTGTGGTTTAACTCACAGAGAGCGCCGCTGCCTGTTCTCTGGAGAGCTCACTCTGTCGCCTCTTACGACCCTCACAACGGGAATAGATGGGCTGGGATGGTGACACATGTATTCTATTCGCCGTCACCACACGACTAAACCTTACGACGAAAAATTAGTAACACAGATTTAATGACGTCACTGCGATCTGTCAACCTTGAATGAAAGCAATAACCTAATCTTTATTGTCTTCTATCGAGACAGTTGTCGTGATCTACAGCTTAATATTCTGAAGCCTTGAATCGCTCGGAAAGATCCCACTCAAAGCAGCCCGCTGTTGCTTAACTTCGTTAATCAAACCGGCGGAAGACTGCTGATCTTAACTATAACTTTATTTTGAATGCCCAAGCCTCTATGAGAACTTCATGCTCTTCAATTGACTGAGTAATTTCACGTCACCTAAAAAAATCTCGAAGCCAACTCAATTGCCTATGAACGCATCCATTGATACAAATTGCCTCGTTGCCGACAAAGATATCTGTGTCATCGCGAGCCGTTCTAATTTTAAATTAGTCTTTTCTTTAAATTATGACAGGTTAATGAAAGAGCTAGAAGTCTAGAAGCCATTCATCATTATCACGTCTTTATTCATCGGACTTAATTTAAATGGACTATCAAAAGTGTTGCAGAAGGATATAAATACATAAATTCTGCATCGCCTTGAACTATCCGCGAAGACTAATTTGTATTATGATATCTTTTGCACGTATCAAAAGCTGTAATTATAACCTGCGAATGGTAATAAACACTGATAATGGGGTCCCCCAAAAACAACGAATTTAAGAATGTATGTTGATAGGCACAATGTAAATGATCTTGAGGTCATTTGATACACGGAATTTGTGAATGATAAATGATAATAATTATGTAATTACCACATTCCAATGCGTTTTCACGCAAAACGAAATAAAATTTAGGTACTTGAGTTAAATTTTGGACAGAAATACATAAATAACGTACGTAGTTTATCATACTTTGAGTAGCTCAAGGCAAAGAGGGACAGAAAGTGACCAGATACATGATGATGTAGGTACATGTAAAATGAACCATACAAAGGAACGATAGATGTTTGCTCAACGTCTTGAAGAATGGAGAAAGGAGAGGACTGTCACGAGCAGTGGCTAAAACTGTTATTAAAAATAACTTAATGGCATGGCTATGAGCCATAAGTCGCCTTTCTGTAATCTTACACCTGTAAAGTACACTGTGCAAAAAAGAGTATAACTGTTTTATACGTACACTTCACACTTTTAATCCCAATAGAGGCACTTGCTACATAAACTTCCACGATTCACCAGGCGTATTTAAATTCTTTTCACTATATTACAAATTATATAGACAATATACCATTTACAATTTGTCCGTCTCATGACTCAGTTTAAAACGTTCGTGTGCACGTTGATTTATAAGAGATTCTGACAAGATTCCATTGAAGAATTCACTCGAGATCGGCCGGTATCGAAATCTCCATTAAGCCTCACGCAATCAAGAGCACTTTTTGCACATTTCAGCGCCGAAACCTGCGCAGGAGCCGGACGTTAAAAGCTTAAGACGCACTGCGCGGATCATCGGCTAAAAATTGACAAAATTCGCTGTGAACATAGCAGTAATTTTGCTCCCAAGTCTTAAATATAATAATAAATAATAAACTCATTTATTTCAGGTAACTTAAGAATAGTAACAGATGTTAAATACTAATTCTAGGACCCATATAAATAAATACCTTATACCTATAAATATATATACTATAATAAACTTAAAACTAAGGCACACGCGACGTGTTGTGCTCCGCGGGGTCTCGTGCCAGGCGCCCTCTAAAGCGCCGAAACTTGACACCCTTCGGCCAGAAGTCAGGGCTGAGGAACGTCGAGACTTGAGCCGTCGGAACTCTCACCACAAAAGAGCTAAAGCTCACGTTATGATGAGAGTTTAGCTTCTCAACTCTCAGCAGCCAGCCCGCTTTCTTCTGGATGTAGCTCACCACCTCTGCGGCCTTCACTGCGTAGTAGACGCGAGACACGTAGATCTGGGTGGTGGGCACCTCTGCGCGGAAGCACTGCTCACTAGAGCTCGATGCAGTTCCGCACTGGTTTCTGCAGGAGGGCTTCCGTTTTCTCCTCTTCACCTCCGTGAAGCCATCTCCATCACGGGACTCCTTTTGAGGAGCCTGTTTCAGCACGGTACTGCGACGAACTTCGCAGCTCTGCTTCTTTTTTGGTGTTTTAGCGGCCAACGATGTTGTACATACGAACTTATAACGATGTTGTACTACTTCTAAGTAGAGAAGAAGAGAGGTGTATGTATTTCTTGGTTTTTTTTTGCGTTGTAGGTTTTAAAATCCGGACCGAGCAATAATATTGCAATAAATAAATCACTTTTGATCAGCCAACTCGAATCCTCCAAACATTAAAAGTTCATCAAAACTGACTGAAACCAAATTTCTCTACCAACTGTTTCGGGGTCCTTTCTAATGATACGGAAGCAAAAGCAAAGCACATCAAGAAAGATATGACAATAATCTAAGCGCTGCGATTAGTTGAAATAAACATTAGGCGTGACGTAACACCCTCTCATAACGCGTATTTATTTTATGTGGTGTGTTTCTTACCACGTGTGCTACGGCATAAACAGCATCCCACTTTCACGACAACGTAAACTGAAGTCGTTTGTGACATTGCTGAATCCTATAAAGCCTTTTTTTATAGTGGGGAAATCTGTTATGGAAACCCCGCCGCTACCGGGGACATTGCCACTCGTCACCACTCGTGCGTTAATACCGGGCCCCCCGGAACAACTTGAGCTACTACATCCAAGTCCCTTGCGGACCATCTCCAAGATGGGTCGCGATCGACCCTCCAGCTACCTAGCCTACTGCATCAGCAGCCTAACTCGCATTCTGTTATTGACTGTCGTGGGGGTCAGTTTTTGCGATTATAATTCTGTTGGATCATTCCTTTTCAATGCAAGTTTTATTTTCACACACGATGATGTTTGTTTCCGACAACAAAATAAAAACAATGAAGTGGAGCCATGAACTTGTTTATTCTTGTGGCTGTCGATGAAATGTTTCAATGTCTTTCGCTGGTATTTTATTTTTTAGTTGTTGTTATGTGGATTTTAGGTAACTCGGTGGTTTTTGACGTAAATGTTCTGACAAAATTTTTATGTCAATTAGTGATGTTAGCTGAAATTATGAAGAATCGCGGACAAATAGCACTAAATAACCCTGTGATTTAATGTTCGAAACCAAATACAGAAGTTAAGAAACTTGGCACGAGTACCCATTTGGGTGGGTGACCGTCTTCAAGGAGGATTTTTCGGACGTTTCTGCGCTCTGGACAGCATGTTAAGCTCAATAAGCCAAGTTCAATGCCGGCGTGACAGCGTGTAATGTTTGAACTGTCCACTTGTTTTCCTTTACAGTTCACCCTATATATACGAGGGTTGGTAACAATATAACGGGAATTCAACTTTATGGTGCGGAAGATCCAAAACTTTCAATGAATCGAAACTGACCTTGGATCCTCATCGCGTAAACATACTTGAAAATGAGGTATACAAATTAAATCTATGTCCAGAAGATGGTTTTTGAACTATACACAATATATTCTAAAGAGTATCATTCATCCCAAAATAAAACAAGTAGTCACAATCCACGACAAAAAAGAAACCAACACAAACCTAACACAACAAGAGAAAACTAACTTAACGGAACCTTATTTCTTAATAACGAACAAGAAAGTAGCGTAATTGCAGTCAAATATAATCATCATGCTCATTTAAGTATCATACAAGATACTCATACAAAGGAAACGCTAAGAACATTTCGTAAGAATGTTTAATTTTAAATATCAACAACTTTAAAACTATGATCGATATACAACGCCTTCGGGCCACAGACACACGTTCATTACTATAATTTGTATTGAAAACATTGTATAATTATACAGTAACCGCGTTGAGAAACAAAAACTAGGAACCTACTTATTTGACGTTTAGTGTTTGTTTGAAATGAGCCAGTTAATGCTGGACTCTGATGGTAATAAGTAGTAAGTGACAAGTTACGGGCAGTTGTATAGCAATATTTACTTGGGTAAATATTGGATAACTACGTGGGTTGTACAAATAGTAAAGTGTTGGTTATTATAATTACTATTATATTGGATACAAGCCGTACGTACAGAAGTGTTACCAGATTTACAAATCTGCATTGCCGATGTCAAATATTCATTTGTCACGGTCCTGAAGGTTTATCTTTCCCTTTGCCCTTCCGCTTTATCCACATTTATACATGATTTCCGGTCTAGAGTACGTACCACCGTCCGTCAAGGTCAGGAACAAGGGGCCAAGGACATCTTTTCTGAGGCGACCTCTCCTTACCCGACCTTATGTACTTAGACTTACTACCTAACTATAAGATTATATATTTAAAATTACCTTAAGGACATTCGGAATGCCTACTTTTCGTGGTACCTTTTAGAAAGGTCTGTAATTTTTCAAAGTTTTAAATTTTATGGAAAACTAAATAAATGGTTCCATTCCAACTGCTTGTAAGTAAACAATGAAGTAAAATCACCAGTTCGGACGAAAAACCTGTCGACATATTAATGATCATGATTATAAAATCAGTCGGTACCGTCAGAACTTCTGATCCTTCGTATATTGATAAGTAACTACAACACAGAATTCATTATAATATATTGTTCCAAACACCTAATCTGACATAATAACTTAATTTAGCATGTTGCTCTATAAATTACAGCGCAAGCGCAGCCGGCGTCGGCTGTATCAATAACAAAAATTGGTCTGATTTTTTTTTCCATAACGTCAAATAATTGCTGCAGGAAACAAAATCTTTATCGAGTTATTTGGCAATAAAAAGTTACGAGGTATAATCAGAGGTTGCGTTTTTTTTTTTCGGCTGGTCCAATTTAAATTTGATCCTCGGAGGATTAAGAGGCAGTGACTGGAAGTTAGTGCATATAAAAAAGAAACTGAAATCAACTAAGCTGGATGCGATACTTCGGTGCAGAATACACTTGTCTCATAATTTCCTGTGCTTTTTACGTAAGGTTCGCTATTGTGTGATTAATTTCTCCTACGTTTAATTATCTATTTAAACTTAAAAAGAACTCTTCAATGTCCATGTTCAAATTACTTTAATACTCACGGCTAAGACGTTATCAAGTTCTACAACTAAGACAATGAAAAAAAGCTTAGATGTACTTACTGTAAACGCTGTTCCTGTCCGTGGTGCCGTTGACAGTGCCGTCCGGCATCAGCTGAATGTACCTGTTCTTCATGAACATCTGTATGTTGCGCGACGTGCCCGTGATGTGGCTGAGGTTTGCGGAGCGCTGCGCGCGGGCCTCCGGCGCGGGCGCCGCGGCGCACGACGCTACCATCGCCAGGGCGGCGACCAGCAGCCGCAGCCAGCGGCACCGCATCGTGCGCCGCGCCCATGGCAGCCCCCGAGGCGCCGTCACTGCACGCACCGACTGTCGCGCATCACACGCTCACCACGCGCGGTACTGTAGCGCCCCAACGTGGTACACTGTGGCGCCCCAACGTGGTACACTGTGGCGCCCCAACGTGGTACACTATGGCGCCCCAACGTGGTTATTGCACTATTTACTTTTGCACTGTTGTTACAAATACTTGGTATACGTCACTGTATGCAATTAAATGTGTTAATGGGTAAGTCAGCGGAAAGATTCAGTTCGATTCACACGCGATACAACGATGGTGAGTAAAGGTAGAGATTTCACATCCATATCGCGTTTGTGGTAGGGTGTGTGTGCCGTGCGTGTGTATGGCGTCGGCCAGACGACTTGCGACACGTTTCGGTTTCCTTCGGTGTCTCGGGTTCACCGCAAGAGAGGTCGGCGATCGCAGATCTGTAACAAATAGTTTAAGTGTTATCGACACCGGGCGTGCTTATTTCGAATTACAAACTTATCTAATAATACACCTATTATTGCATAAGTCACCGAAGCGGTTTTCAACACAACCAGAAAATTCCAATTCGATCAATCGCTGCTCAAAACATCAATATTAATTTGAAACAAACACGTTAAAGGAGAAAGTCCGATACACAGATAATATGCAGATGTGAAACGAGGGAAATGTAATCAATAAATATTTAATAGGTTTTTTTTTTAATTTACTGAGCTTGGTTTCAACCTAAAACTTGATAAACTCTTTTCAAAGTAATTAAGAGCTATTAACTAACTGTATACCCATTTCAAATAAAATATAAAGTGTAAAAACCCATATTTTCAACATTATCATATTAGATAAAAAAATACACATTTTTGGAACAGGATCAAAAGCCAAAAAAGACATAAAATTTGCATACGACTGCCCTATACCTACCTACCTAAATGGTACCCAGATTTATGTAAACAACATATTTCTACCACAAATAATATTAACAATCACATGACGTGTAAATTACACTGAACGTCGATAAATATCTTTTAATGGGAAGATAAATGTCCGATTCATCTCATTATCTGCACTGGTACGATGGACTAATGTGGTCAAGAATACAGGATTGCTTTCCATCATCTTAGATGACAGTTTGATATTACCCCAGACTAGGCACAAGTGGACTTGCAAGGAACGTGCCCACCTCTGTCCCTTTTCAACCGAAATTTATAAAATTGAGGATCAAAACTGACACTTTCACTACCAAAGTGACAGTTTGGAACCAGGCAGTTGCGGTAAGGGACAGAAAATATTATTTCAGACTCTTACTCCGACTTTTTTTTCATAATTTTGTCTCGTTTTATACGAAACTAGTGGACGCCCCGCGATTTCATTTGCGTAATTTCAGTTCTTCATACAAACTATAACGGCCTCTATATAGCGACGCGACCAACAGGGTCGGGGTAAAAAGTATCCTAGTCCGTCTCCCGGTTCTAATTTTCAAGCAAATCGGTTCAGCCGTTCTTGAGTTATAAATGGAGTAACTAACACGACTTTCTTTTATATATATATATAAATGTCACTTTTTGATTGCAAGTTGTGTTTACTCTGAGGCCATTAGGCTCGATACAAACCTGAAGGAGTATGCGTCTCGTATTGACTGTGATTTCTCGTTTAGTCACACGCCAAAACATCCCTGTGCCACTATAGACTTCCCTGCACGAAAACGCGATATAATGTTTTATGGCATTGTCATAGGGGTCACGTTAGGTCATTCGTCATTATCTTACATACATCTCTTGACCGGTTTAATGATTCCTTCCTACTTGCATAAAATTAAGCGAGGAACATCTGTCATGTGTTTTTTTTTTTCACTGTATTGATTACAAGCGTAAAACGTAAATTTTCGCTTCCATTCGCATAACCGGTACACGGAACTTTGACACCAATCAACTGTATAGTAATATTCATAAACTGGTTTTTTATTTTATCATTTTTTTAGTATTAGGTCCTCACGTGGCTCTCTAAGATCTAGCTTAAAACTTAAGATACCTATTGATTCTATCTTAATGATTTCTTATTGATAGTTTCTAATGTAACGTAATATCCATTTTTTTTTCTCATATCAGTTCACTCAGGCGTATTAGCTAGTTTGTCTAGTAAGACACAGACAGTACACAGATTAATACTAATAAAGCAGGCAGCCAACTGCAAATTATTTCACATGTTACTGTGTCGAAACGTCGGCCAAACAACAAAGGTAAGCTGAATGCTTATCTCTGGTTAATATTCGTGCTATAATACCCTTTTTAAACTTTTATATGCAAATTATTTGTCATAACACTAGAAAAATCTACAAAACATAATTACGTAAACAGGTCGTCTAAGAAAATGGGTTACGACCCTAAGGTTGAAATTAATTTTTCATTGCCACGCTATGAAAGCCTCACCTTAATAAGGCCACTTTTTTGGTCTACTGTAACTCTGCAGTCTTAAGAAGAATGGGCGTAACATTACATTTATTTTCGTGGAAATATGTGCTTTATTACTAGATTAATCCGTACTAATAAAGCACATATTCTCATGAAAATAAATGTAAAGTTTCGCCCTCTACTCGTGAGAGGACCTCGATTGCAGAAATAATAGGCAAGCGTACTTCATTCTAAACCACACAGCTGCTTAACACCAAACAGTCAGTTCAAAAACTTACGTATTTGCAATTAAATTTAAATTAAACGTAAGTACTTCCGGTAATAAATATTTCAATGGTAATAAAATTTGGGGTCACACATAATTTTGTGTACACGACACATCTAAATATCTCGCAATCGGGGAACTGTTTTCTAAAGATCATAAACAGCGAGAAAGACAAACATAAAGTATTATTTTCTTGTCTTGGGGTCTGACCGAGGGAACTCCCAGTCATATAAGTCCCAACCTCTAGTTTTAGTTTATTTTAGTCTAATGTTGCAGTGCCCTGGCAGGGTTTCATGTTGAGACTACACCATAAAACTACCACCTTGTACACACATGAAGGCAATAAAATTATTTGAAATTTGAAATATTTGAAAAATTTGAAAAATTTGAAAAATTTGAAAAATTTGAAAAATTTGAAAAATTTGAAAAATTTGAAAAATTTGAAAAATTTGAAAAATTTGAAATATTTGAAAATTTGAAATTTGAACTCTCCAGAGAACGGGCAGCAGCGTTCTCTGTGAGTTATACCACAACACCACCGCGATCGCCAACCCGCCTGCCAAGTGTGTCGATTATTGGCATTTCACCCCAAATGACGGAAATCATTGGGGGAAAGAGTACGACACATTATATTTTGTCCCTTACTGCGTAGCAGGGTATTTTTGCATCCAAACTGTAAAGTCGTCACTGATTGAGCTCTTGTCTATTCTGGATGCCGCGGTAGATCCTGGCTCTAACAGGAATCACAGTGGTGGGAAAGTGGGTGGGAATATCTCGTTATCCAAATTGTAAAATTGGTATAAAAGTGACAGATTTGATCCAGAAGTCGACTTCCATACATTTTGTTGGAAAGGAAGCAGACTGAAGGTGGTACACCGCATGAAAGTCTAGTTTTGTTTGATCTGAGCAAAACACTAATAAAAAACTATTATTATGCTTTAAATTCAAATACCTAGTGTTGTAATATGATCTGATAATATACCTATAATAGTGTACTATAACATTTAATGTAGTGGAGACCGCGTCTCGGCAAACGGAGTGTAGGACGCCCTCAGGCAAGGTGGACTGATGATATACGCAAGATGGCTGGCAGAAGCTGGATGCGAGAAGCCGAAAACAGATCACAGTGGCGTGCGATTGGAGAGGCCTATGTCCAGCAGTGGACAAGTATGGGCTGATGACGAACATTTAATGTTAGTATTTTAGTGTTAATGAGTTTCGCAGTTATTGTACAGCAGACACGAATTAAAGTGAAATTAAACGCAATCGTAAATTACAGTTTTCACCATAAACATCATTAAAAAATTCTCGTTTTTTTTTCACGCTCTAGATGTGTCTAGACGACAACACGTGCTTCACGTAAAACACTGTCAAACTTGACAGAATTGAAGGCCACGCTTCAGTCATTACGAAATATACTGACAGATATACGACAAACGTTTCTATTCTTAGCTTTTTTAGGGAAATTAATGTAGTAATGCTGAAATTGACGAAAGAAGTGGTCTGGTATTTTGATAATACCTACCTCAATCTGCCGATATTAATATCCTCATTCGAGAGCAAAAATCTTTTGAAAACGACACTACAATCGATAGACAGACAGCGAAAGATAATTTTAAATTCCTTCGTCACATCGTACATTGGTGCGACAACGTTGGCAAAACCCCGCAGCACTGAGTGGCTCTCAAAATAGTTCATTTCTCTTTCTAATTGCTGAAACCTCGTTTCATTTTCTTTTCGTGGATTTTTTTTGTGTATTTTCGAGTACATGCAGCGTCGTCACAGTGGCACGGGGTCGATGACACTTGTGATATTACGCACCTAGGTAAGACGTCTGTGCACCTATTTCCTGAGAAACTTCATGGTCACTTCAATAAGGAGTTTTCTTTTTAAAAAAAAGCATCACCAGAGGCATCCACAGGTGTCGTTGCATCTGTTTCGTTTCACACTATCTTTGACAGGTTGATTTTTTTTTAGAAAACTCCTCTTTGCTATCTTAGCTGTAGTGTGTTAGAACGACCTCCTTGCTGCCGGCCTGCATGGCGTTGAAAAAGATTTCTGTTGTTTATTTTTTTCTGCTTCGATTTTGACAGCTGTCAGATTATGCGCGTTTCTTTTTTTAAATTGTTCGTTTTACCTGCCAAAGCGTACTAACTGACAGATTGACCTAACAGCATAAGTTAGGTCAATGAATATAGTATAAACAAATATCACACATGCTGGAAATAAATCCAAAAAATGTTCCTACCTTTATTGTAACCGGAAACTTATAAAGTGTCAAAGTTAGTACTTAAACATTTGAATAAAGATTTTAATTTAAAACCGGTTATTTTAACCACTATCTACCTTATGGCATTACACACTACCGTTTTGCTATAACATCCAGGAATATCCAATTATTCGGGATAAAAAGGGAAGTTATGGGTTTATTTAAGACAGTAATGAAGCACAGTCATAACTTCTTGTTAATTGTTCGTAAACAAGTACAAAAATAAAAAAACTCGCACATTCAACCAATATTCTAAAGGTGTATTATTTCATGTGTTATTTGCCACTTTTATTAATGTTAAAATTATAACAGAGATAAATATCGTCAATAAATAATATAAAACAAAGTCGCCTCCCGTTGTCGCTACAAAACCTACGCAACAAATTATGATGCGGTAATCTTTAGTAGATAGAGTGATTCTTGAGGAAGGTTGTGTATATAAAAACAAAGAAACACTGTTAATAATGTATATTGGAAAAACAACGTTTGCCGGGCCAGCTAGTTAGTTACTAAATGTCATTTTTGGTTGTACCTCTGAAAGCTTCACAATTTTAACTATATTAGAAACCTCTAAAATTATCAGTCCTTCTCTAGGTATAATATGCATGTGTTATAGCACTACATTTTTTTTTAAACACAATGACCAAGTGTTTGATCACCATTCTGTCTGATGTTAAGCAGCGATGTGGTCTACGATGGAGCACACATGTTCATTAGGTACGGTAGGCCAAGAAAATGGTCTATCAGTTTCGATGACACTTCCTGTGTCACTAAAACATCAATAAGGTAGAGTTGGTATATTGTGACAAGTGAACAATGAACCTTAATGTTTAATGACATTCATATGAGTTTCAACCTTAGGCTGGTAGAGCAGATTCTTGACCGACTGTACCTATTTACCCATGACTTGTAGAGCTCCAGACTATACTGCGCAGGAAACACTATATACTTGCCGAAGTCTGTCAAGATGTGTTGATGATAAATATAATCTATCTGCCTTTGACTTTCAACAATGATATCGTAAAAAGTTTAGGACGATGAAGTCGGCCTTTTAGAATACACCCAACAATAAACCTTAAAGACCTATATTTCTGTACAATTTGTAAAACAAATTCTTTACTCTGTATTTGTAAATGTTACATGACTAACTGTGTGCCTATATGCTACAACGTTGATTTGTACTTTGTAGTACTTATAGTTTATGGTTGCGAAATCTTCTTATTGGCTCATAGAATACGTGGCTTTTATATATTTTAGAGTCTATACCTATACATATCGCATAGTTAGAACAAAAAGGACCCAATACAAAACAAGCCGATTTTGTAATTTAAGTTTTATAACTCTTATGTTAAGGTTCAATTTCATAAAATGACACATTTCGTTTTGTGTCACTTTTCTTCTGATTGGGTGATATACATACATACATACATACCTACAGAGACGTAAAATCAATGCGTACGTAATGATTGAGGTGCGTTTGTTTCTTCTCATAGTGAAACAAAGTTTAAACCTTAAACAAATAATTAACTTTATAACTTAAAGAAAAAAAAACCGACTTCAAGCAGTAAAATTTGTGTATATGTGGTTTTCTAATGGATGCCATTGTCGGAACTGAACCAAATTTATATGGGACCAAACGGGAAGCACCAGCTTTCAAATAAAAATAAAAACATCCACATCGGTTGACCTGGGCGAAAGTTCTGAGGTAACAAACATAAAAAAAATACAGACGAATTGAGAACCTCCTCCTTTTTTGAAATCGGTTAAAAATAACTGTCACCTTCAACACTGAATTCTTGACGTCAGTCATTTCATTGACATTAATCCTCATTAATAAAGCTAGCGCCATCATTCATAACAAAGAGAAACGAGGTTGTCAAAAATTCCTGATGGTTGCAATAGTTACTGTATAATCTTAGCATCATGTAGTAACGAAAACCTGTCATAAAAGCGTCACGGAAAACTGCCCATTGACAGAAAGCGACAGCAATATATAGGTACAGTTTGTCGGAAAAATGATCTATCTATGATGATGACACTTCCTGTGTAACTAAAATTCTCAAACCAAAAACAACTATATTTGCAATCCGAATCTGACGTTTACAGTAAAACGAGACAACAATATGATAAACATTCAGGAGTGAAAGAGCAAGAGATATTTATCTTCTGTCCCTTACGGGCGTAGCCGGGTGTTGTATGTACTTATGTATCCAAACTGTCACTTTTACTGCCAAAATGACAGTTTGGATTCAGAAGTACATCCAACTTGCGTACATATTGCTTAGAAAGAGAAAGGCTGAAGGTGTTACGCGGCTTGCTAGTTTAGTTGTATTTGGTCTGAGCTAAAAGGGACAAGGGAACTATTAACCATCAGGTCTAATGGGGAGGTTTCTTTAAAAAAAAATCGTATTCGAACAGTCCGTCATACACTTCCAACCTGTCATCATACAATTTGTGTAAAAATAAATTCATTGTTTGTAGAAGTATTAAAATAGTTTTTTTTTTTAAAAAGGACTTCCGGAAGGCAATCCTAACAGTACGTCTAAAGGCACATTTTCAAGTTACGCATGACTTCTGACACTGTGTGTCTGTCTACCTCAGAGACGTCACATATGTGGCGTACGTGTTTATGTGGGTACCGTGTACGGATATAGCCCCGTGTGTGCGCCAGCGCAGGTTGACACCGGCTATTTTCGACAGTGGATCACGCCGCCGGTTCACATCGCCTATTGGCATGCTGTCTCTCAATGGAACTCATTGATCTATTGTGGTTTCCGTGCGGGTAATGGTGTGTTTCCGCCATATTGATTTATGTCAAATTTGACATATCATTTCTTTTGACTCAGGTCGTTAGAGTGATTTTTTTGTGCGTTAAATAACGTTGTGACGCGTTTGTTTTTTTTTAAGGTGATTGATTACTGGCTTTTAATTGTCTATAAAACATATTGAATGTGTCTGTTTTAACTTTAACGACGGGACTTACTGACCACTTTCTACTTCGATCTATGGTTTATATAAAGCCCACGATCATAAAATCTCAAAATGGCTTATCGATGGCGTCGAGTGAAATCTTACATTCACCACAGTAAATATTTCTGTTTCGGGCTAAATTAGGTATATCCTCTCATTAATATCTTATTCTTACCAGAGAACTTGACATAATCTGTGTCAAAAAAAACCTGTTGATGTACTTGACTCCTAACTCCCTTTGTAGCGAAAAATGAGAAAACGTATATGTTTTAAAATGAGGATTATGAAAGACTAGTGGACGCCCCGCGATTTCATCCGCGTAGTTTAGTAGTACCTGCATCCCGAATTTCAAGCGTCTAACTTGAGCCGTTTAGATTTTTCATACAAAAGAATTTTCCCGTTTATTCCTGCTCCCATGGGAATTTCAGGAATTCCCTTCTTAGTGCACCCCTACGGTACCTAGACTACATCCGTTCCAAATTTCAAGTGCCTACGTTTAGCCGTTTGGGCTGTGCGTTAATATGTCAGTCAGTCAGTCAGTCAGTCAGTCAGTCATTCAGTCAGCTTTTCCTTTTATATATTAAGATTCTAATACGAATACGAAGACTGCGTCTCGGCAAACGGAGTGTTGGACGCCCTCAGGGAAGGTAGATTGATGATATGCGCAAGACGACTACCAGAAGCTGGATAGGAGAAAGCAGACCACAGTGGCGTGCAATTGGAGAGGCCTATGTCCAGAAGTACGGACCACAAATATGGACTGGTGATGATAAAGGTCAATGACCATTAATTGAAAATATTCCTCGAAGCAATCTAATAATGATAGTGCAAATGTTTTTTCGCTCACAATATTATTACCAATTATCTAAGATAAAGTTGCGTGACACACACAATCTTTTAGACAATGCTTCTGTCGTTATCAATTATATTTATTATGTAGTCTTCAGACTGTCTGGACGTTTTTCTAGGCCCAATTGTCCAAATGGGTTTTTTACACTGCCATTTGGCCCAGTTGAAATGCAGACATTTCTAGTAATGCTGACTTTGGAGTAGATTGTACAAAATAAAAAAACTGCTACTGACGTAGTGTAAGTATTGAGTATGGATTCGTGGTGTAGTAACTATTACCTTACTTCATATAGGAATATACCATGTGTCACGCCCCGCCCAACTTTTGGTCGCCTCTGTCCATGGGGGTGGGAAGGGAGGGCGACCGTAGGCCGAAGCTCTCCAAGAGAACGGGAAGGCAGCGCTCCTCTGTGAGGTTAAATACCACGACACCAATCTGCGATCTGCCAACCCGCCTGCCAAGGCGTGCGATTTACTGGGCATTTCACCCCAAATACGGACTCATTGGGGGAGGGCTCCTCGTCCGGGCTAGTGGACGTTATTGGTAGCCGCTGTGACGAGATTTTTCAGCTTTTGGTTAAGTGGTGGCCTCTACCTATTAAAATGCTTTTGGAATAAAAAAAATAAAACAAGCAATTGATCTTTCACTTCTTTCACTGTTGTTGAGTGCAGTGGTGCTTTTTTTTGATTTAAGAATAATCGAAATGACCTTAACTCATATAATAGTAATTGGGCGAGGATACTTCGGGCCGTATCCTTGACTTGTAACCGGGAGGTCCCGGGTTCGAGTCCGGCTACTGGACGTGTACCAATGGGACTCTTTTTTCAAAGCCTATGTACGCAACGCAACGCTCGTACGGTGAAGGACAACATCGTGATGAAACCCGCACACCACAAGGTGTGTGAACCCTATACCGGCGATGGGCTCACCCCCTGTCACGTTGGGTTAAATACGCTTGGTGAACCGTGGGTACTTGCTTTATAGCAAGTGCCTCTGCCTACCCCTCTTTGG
>SJJU01005370.1:0-28479 GCA_012932125.1 Conopomorpha cramerella
TTTGGATATTAAAACTAAACTACTTGTGGTACATACTTCAAATTTACAACAGCTTATAATCTTTGGTACCTTTACGTGATGTAATGGTAAACGATTGTTTTTTTCCACTTTTTATTTCAATTACCAAATAAACGTTTCTTAGATAAAGTTTATCCCAAACAATAAGCCTACCGATTCGTAACGAGGGTTAATTATTTTTAATTTTTAGTCGGTTCGATTCCCAGTTGATACTAGCAAAATTAAAAAAAAGTTATAATGCAGTTTTGTTTCTTTTTAAAAATAAAGGAATGGTTCCTTTCAGTTAAATGAGCTAACTAAAGGATTTAAAGCAGTTCCCCTCCAGGGCCCATAACTTTTTTCCACCCTGTATATGTATGTATGCTTAACACGGTCTTGTAGAGCGAGAAGATGGCGATGCAAGAAGAAGAGTGTAGGAAGGAAGAAGAGTGTAAATATTGTGATGTGCTGCCTTAAACTGCGGTTTACGAGTTGAATCGAATCGAATCAAAACGAATAAGTTTATTTCATCGTTTAAGTGCGATTACATACAATAAACAGTAGCATACCACAAAGCGCGATGAAAGGCATGATGAAGTTCCTTGGATACCGGCAGTTGCTCAAGCCAGTAAATCAATCTCTGGAATTTAATTAAAATGAACCATTACAGTAATTACGATGAACAAAAAAAAAAAAATGAATAAAAATGTAGATTCTGAAACTGTTATAAATGGAAGTCCGTTTAAAAATCCATTACGAGCGTAGTATTGGAACTACGCAGATTATTGCAATTAATCTTGAGGTGGAACTAAAGCCGGGGGTGTAAACTTTTTGGCATGAATTATACGTATAGTGGTACAGTCAGAGGCTGTCAGTGTGTTAAAGTTCCAGGTTTTTTTGCTTATTCCATATATATACCCTAGAAAATCCACCTCAGATTGGACCGTGGGAAAACACGCGTCCAAGAATCAAAATTTGGTATGTGGTTAGCTGTGACACCCTGGATTAACACATTGGCTATTAAATAATATTTATCTCGAAATTCCCACGGAAACGGATCAAATTTCGCGTAACACCGCCGGGGTAAAGCTAACGTGTTATATGCAAAGATTTATAATTATACAAGTTACTTCTTGAAGTTGTAATACCATTAATATTCCTAGAACGAATAAAGAGTCATACAAAAATATTACATAAATAAATGTTCATAACTACGTAGTCTGAATGGTTTATTCGAAACAAAAGATAAATACATCAGCACTCAATCCATGCCTCTCCGCACAAGCTGGAATTGCATTTATCCAATACCTACCCATCAACACACTGCACTGAGCTTTGTTTCTATACAGTATTCCTGGTTTATTTACTTTTTACCACTTTCAAATGGTCCCCGTTCCCACAATACTTTCTCAGCAGAAGAGGTTTTGCCAAAACAGTTTGTGTAGGTGGACGTGTCTGTAGTCAGTATGATGTCCCTTTGTCCAAGTAACAAATTGTGGGGCAGCATCGCCTGAAGATTAATGGTATCTTCTCCCAGAAGTGTTGGTAGAGTGACTTTCCACGTACAAGTAACATGAATAATGCTCCAGGCGATTCAAGATGTAAGTCTAGACTGGACATTCTTAGTAATATTTTAGTGAGAGGTCTAGTTTATTTAATAAATAAATGTAGTACACATTCTGTGCACCTTCCTAATTATTTGAATGTGTAGTAAAATTAACGATATGTATTAAATGTTTAAAACGGGTTTATAACGCGAGCTGACCAGCTCACGACCACGACACATGTAACTGTGTCGAAACGTTGGGCAGAAAACGAAGGTAAGCTGAATGCTTGTCTTTGGTTAAACTTCGCGCTATAATACCCGTTTTAAACATTTAATATCATGTCAGTGCGCGTCTCCTTAAAAAATGATATAACGATATGTAGTAACAAAGGTTATTAGGATTTATTTTATTTGGTGAGTCATTGTGGATAGTGGCCGACTTAGAAGGACCTACAGTGATCGAGGAACTTCAAATGTAGTGATGAACACGCGGTACCGATTAGAGTGCATGATAATATGTTATCTTGTACTACCTATTTTGAAAATCTTTTATTTGATGGCGTTGGCTGTGGCATCTCTTCTATGCATTTCTTTGACTACAACATACTGCCGCAGCAAAATGTGTTAGAAAAATCTTCGCCTTTGTGTCCTAAAAGTACAAAACATGTGAACGTGGCAAAAATACTACAATAATTATTACCTGCACTTTATTTTTTATTCACGCACATTGTTTATTGCGCCCACGTGAATAATGAAAAACTATTTAACTTTGCACAGTCATAATAAATTCATATTTAAGCCTATTCTCGATAAAGACCTGAAAACATTACGCCATTTGAACAGCGAAACATTCTCTCGAATAGCGTTTATACAGGCTGTTAAACAAATTAATAATTGAAGTTTAAAGCTATGTACCCAATTCATGATTGCGTAAGTTTCCCTTTGATTTCCCGACCGTGATACTCTCACAATTGATTGTCAAAATGGTTGGCGGGAAAACCAACTCATTAATTTTATTCACGAAGCGGATAACTCTAGCGAGGCTCGGCTATGAGCTAAACCAGCCCACCTAGCTATGATTTAAGGTTCATGATTCGCTTGGTACCACAACGTGAATTACATACTTAAATGTGTGTTTGAGTATTTATTTAGTTCAAGTGTATATTCTGTTTAAAATGTTTAAATTCGTAGCGAAAAAAAAAATGTTACGATATTTTTTTTTCATGTAGTTTTCCATCGCATCAATTTGGTATGATCGATTCAATACCTACTGTTAATATTTTTTTTATAAATTACATCATTAATACTTTTATCTCGGTGAAAAGTTTCATCCCGTCCTTAAGTATCGTAGCGCAGCGGTAGCAGGTGTTCAATAAACAATTCTAAAGTCTACTAAAAAGTTTCCGGGAATTGCCTACCGATTCCCGGATAATCGAAGTCGGTTAGCTCCGGGAATGTTATTAAAATTCGGTGTACGAAGTCGGTATTTCACCGGGTGCCTCGGCTGCAATAGATTTTAAATCGCTTGGCCCCAGTCTCGCTGGACCAAGGAATCGTGAAAAACTTATTGACTGTAAACTGTCTGGATACTGTTAAACTAGGGATTCGAGAACAGCCTTTTCAAAGAATTAATGGAAGACATTTTCTTATGAACTTCCACATCCTTTGTTATCACAAAAATGGTGAAAGTCGAGTAAAATAACAAAGGTAAGCTCGAACTTGTCTTTGAAATTAATTGTAAATGATATTGAGTTAGAAGAACCTGGTATTTACATCTTTAGAAATAATTCCGGTGATGTATGTGACCTGCCCCCTTAGCAAAGCACTCCAAGAAAGAAATGACAAGACATACCAGGCACAGCGATTGCTTGAAACAAGCTAAGCCGCACGCTGTGTGACATAGCAGCCAATCATAGCGCTTATTTGTTCGTGTCATGTCGTGTCTTTTTTGACGTGCATGCTAGGGCTGCAGTAACTTGTCAGTTGTATGTTAAATACAGGATAACCAGTTGCAGCTGACATGAGCGTTTATTGGTATGGAGTTCGTGCATTGGCTTTTAAGACAAGGTAGGCAGTAATCCCCAAGGATTGATACCTATGTATAGGCAACTTGCCTTTAAAAAAATATAGGTAACCTATCTACTCACCCACAAAACACAGGACCTTCGTTAGCCTGTGTCGTGAGTACAACCACAAAAGATCTAGCAATAACAATTATTAGGTCGGGAAGCTACAATAAGGTAGGCAGTGTCTTTTTGCCTATATGGTGTGCACGCCACTGATATATTCTAACTAGATTATGACTGACAAGTCATGACCGTGAGATAAACAACACCAATGATGTGGTTATACGGTAACAAGTCCATTTAATGCTATTCGTTGTTTGTATTGTACATCCATGAGCCATTTTCTGCGCAATTATCAATCAAGCTCCGATATGGCGTCACATTAAGCCCAGAATGAATAATTGCCCACGTTTGCAATGTTTGTTATTACAAGTTTTGAATACAGATGCGTCGTTCGCGTGCTGTCTCATATTCGTAAAATGTGGCTCACGTAGCGTTATAATGGGTACCCGGTGAACTGCCGCTGCCGTTTTGAAGGTCTACTCCCGATAACAGAAGAACACGTTTTGGGAAAATGTTCATCTGTCCCTGTCTGTAAAGTTACAGTCAACTGAAACGGAACTATAGGGTGGGAACAAAACGGAACATTCGAGTCGCGATATGTTGTTTAAGTAGGAAATAAAGTGGCAACCCGTTTATTGCCGAGTGAAGTGCCGTGCTCCCGTAGTGTGGGGCTCAGGGACCGAGTCAAGGTCTGCAATAATAAACAGCGCGTGATCTGTGGCAAAATGTAAATCAGCACTATTATTATCGTATATTGCTCTGATTTTGCACATATTGCAAGCATGATACACAAAGTAATTGAATTACCGACCCGGTAGGTTTTACAAAGTCTTCACATATCGTGTTTCTTTTTACGTGTTCGTGTAAATTTTTGGCAGGATGTAATGGTTGATGGTTGTATGATAACCACTTTTTGTGAAGTGCCATTGATCGTTACGGAAACATTTTTTTCTATTAAAGAAAAAGAACCAAAAGGTTATCTAAATCAGCCACAAAGAAGTCACATTACAACGTTTTATTAAAATATAAAGCATACTTTTTCCAGCTCAAAACGTAGTACCAAAGTTCCCGTTAATATGAAAATGATTGCGATAGCTCAGAAAATTCTGGAAGCTATCTCATAATCATCCAGCGATTGTCGCGTTCATGTCACTGAATAATTACGCTAATGCAACTTTATTGCCCGACATAAAAATAAATAATGGCATTAAAAGGGGGAGAGTAATTTGCGTTAGTACTTAGAAAAATGCGCGGAGTTGCCTAGTTAAAAGGTGAGAATTAAGATCTGTCTGTCGTCTGAATGTTTGTAACATAAAATGTCTAGAGATCAAGTACATTTTAGAAGATTGCAATCAAGAATATATTTTACAAAAACTTAATTCATTCATAATTTATGATCAAAGCATGGTGATAAGTCATTGATACAGGCATGGGGAATTAGGAAGGAGAACAATCCAGAAGATTAGATTTGATTTAAAGCTACAAATCTTCTTGATCCCTAGACACTTTTGATGTGTGTATTTAGTAAGTAGACTTAATAAATAGTTTAAAACCATAACTTAACAAGTCCTTGTATACCTGTCCAGGTTTAGAAATTCGTTGAACTTAGAGATTTCATATTAATTAATCTGAGGGGAAGGTATTTGTCGCAATCCTCAACTGATGAGGTGGTCTTTGAGGACCCGGAGATGCCTCGTTGATTCAAGTTTCATCATCATGTTTGTGCGGGATCCCGGTAAGGTGGTGCAATTAATCGCTAGCATGCCGTTATGAAACCCCTCTGCAGGCTTTCGGGCCCGACCAATGAAATAATCCGAATATTGGCAACATCTTCCAATAATCCTGGTATCTTGGTCTTTACACAAATTTATCTGCAGTTAGTTCGCTTGAATTACGTAGTTGTCCCAGTTTGAGCTTTACTGCCTGCCCTGTCCCCATTATTCTGGATTCGCTTGAGATTTAGACGGTGTTCTTTTTTAAAAAGAAAATTCTCCTTTAGCATGACTTCTAAGTCATAGAGTTAAGTAGCCAATATGCAAGTATATCGGCGATGTTATCTGGGAAAGGGTGAAGCTTGCACGAGGGTGGATAGAGTGGAGGGTGCTCCATGCTATCTGCAGGGTCATCGATGGTCATTGTTCGGTTTTTTTTATTAACGCTCAAGACCCTTATTGGAAATTGTATTCTAGTGTGGAAATATTATATAGTTTTTAAAAGTAACGACACTTACTAGTTTAAAAGCTGATATGCTATTGTAACCGTAGTTCACAATAATCTGTTAAAGGAGAAAGGGAAAACATGTCAATAGTAAAATAAAACTAAGAATATCAGCTCACTTTTTATCTGTAATATCACTGATTATATTGTCGCCTAATGCTATTTCAGTGATCAGTAGAGCAATTTCCCTAATACAAACGTTTTGTAATGTTTATCCAACTTATTCCGACAGGAGTTTCTGAAGTTTCCTGCTTTTGCTAACTTCATGGAACACCTTTGATTCAGCGAGAGAGAAGTCAAGTTTTCCACTAAACCACCCGCCCAGCGCTCCTGTGAAGCTCCGTCTGCGCCTTTCCGCGAGGCGGGTAAACAATGCGCTGTTTAATTTCACAAGTCACAAGTGTAACTTACCGTAACTAATACGTTACCTGTCCGCGGACAACTTCGCCTAGGAGGGTGATCGTGCTGAACATTGGCGGCCCAGGCTTTAGACCTGATCCTAATAATGTTCGGTTTCACGATACCTTTAAAAATATACACACTTATAGTATATTAGAACAGGAGGGAGACTTGTTATTTGACTTATCTATGTATGTATTTCTGAGTAACACGTATTTATTATATTTTGTTCATTTATTTATTGTATTACTAGGTGTCTCGGCAAACATTTGTTTTGCCATAGGAAGTCGCTTTTGAACCATGTGTATTGCAAGAAATACACCTTTTAAACTTTCTCTGGACTTCCACGTGTGATTCAAGACCAAATACAGGCAAATTATGTCCAGCCGTTCTACAGTTTTAGCGAGACTAACGAACATCAATTCAATTTTATATAATAGACTAGCTGTCTCGGCAAACAATTGTTTTGCCGTACGAAGTCGCCTTTGCATCCCGTGTATTGGATGAAATGCGCCTGTTAAACCTTCTCTGGACTTCCACGTGTAATTTAAGCCCAAAATTAGCAAAATCGATCCAGCCGCATTCGAGTTTTAGCGAGACTAACGAATATCAATTCATTTTTATATAATAAGATAGATATTTTTATGTATAAGAAAAATCTTCGCTAAAGTTTCTGCTCCAAAAAGCACCAACACATTAAAAACAACCGATCCCACAGCAACCAACTATACTAGGCATGTGATAGATTTAATATTCATGTTAATTTATGTGTTTTTAAGTTTTTGGGGTGGAATAGTCGGTACTACGAGGCTTCAGAGCACCGTTTTCTGAAGTTAGCAACTTGAAGTTAGATCGGCAACTGCTTCGGAGAAAGCACAAATTGCAGCGTCAACTGTAAATAAATTACTTAATAGTTTGATTAGCGCGAGTAACATTTTTATCACTGTACTTTAAATGGGTTTGTATACTCTAATGGGTTTCTAACATAATTTTCAAGGTAGATCAATTTCTTGATTGTGTTTCTTTGCCGATTGCTAATTCGGATTAAGAGGTTAAAAATATCGAGGATGCCGTTCTAATATTTATTTCAAAACAAATTGGTTCACTTCAATGTATTTAACAACATTATCTTCTTTATTTTTTCCAATAACACATTTAAGAAGAAGTAGTTTGTTGCGCAAGATTCCAAGTATCTGTAACATTGTGCAATTTTCAGAAAGAGTTTCAGTAAAATTTCAGCAAAATGACGCGTGAGAACAACTAAGAATGGCGTAAACAGCGATAAAAAGAAATTTCGCAATGTCTTCGTTTATGTCATAGATGAAAGTTTCACTCGTTTATTATTCGTAACAAATGGCACTGCTCTTTGTAGTATACGTCCCGAATCGCGCGCTTCTGAACAAAGGCGAATAATGCAGAAAAATTAAACAAGGGAAGTCAACAAGTGAGATAACTGTGATACATCACACAGATTTAATACTGAAGAAAAGAAAATCTCAGACGGAATGAGTTTTGGGATTATATCTTGCAGAGATGAACAGCTGTAATTTATCAACAGTCGTTTGTTGAGCCTCAAATGTAAATGAACACAATTATGTACTGCATCAAATTTTAAATATTCGCCAAAGATTTAGCTTATTAACGTAGCTCAAACAGTCAGGCTAGATAGAGAATTCTCATAGCAATGCACCAAATGAAATCTGATACTCGATGTTGTCGGATTTCTTCGATGATCGAGTACTTCTGCTTAATCGATCATTAATACCATTCGATTATCGTGGTGGAGTACAATGCCACCTCTAGGGAGGAGGGCGCGACAATGGGAGGTGGTTCTTTGTGATAAAAAAATGTGCTCTACAGACGATTCCGAAACCAAACCGCCTTTGTTGGCAAAAGGAGAAAAACTCGTAATCGGTAAAATAGCCGATTGATAGAGCTTTCACATCTTAAGCGATTTCCTCTTGAGGCTTTCCATTGTTAATACCTTGATTACTTGTTTTTCAAATGTAAATTGAAAGTTGTTGATGATGATGTTCTTTTTATACAACTTGAGCTACGTGTTAAATCGCAATAGAAAATAAGACAGTCATTTTTGATGCTGTGTTTAGAAATACCTTGTCTACATTCTACGTTTATACCTAATCCCAATCATTGTCCATATTTTTACCTAGGGTATCATTGAGTAAAACATTGTCTCCTATTATTTAGTTGAACAAATATGTAATTCATAACTTTCACCTCTTATAAAAGCGACATGACGACAGGAACCTTTTCTGAACTTGCTTCTTGACATCGGTATAGAACTTTGATATGAAACTTTTGAAATGTGTTGAAAGGACTGTCTTTACAAGTTACTTTTTAGTTTGTCTCTATCCCTTTTCTTTCACCAACAAATTATTGTAGGTGGTGTTTCTTTAGTTTTTCCTACATAGAAATACTAGTGGACGCTCCGCGATTTCATTCGCGTAGTTTCAGTATTAAAACTATAACGCCTTCTATATATTGACGCGTCCCACAGGAAAGGGATAAAAAGTATCCTATGTCCTTCTCCTGGTTTTAAGCTACGTCCCCATTCATTTTCAGCCAAATCAGTTCAACCGCTCTTGAGTTAGAAGTAGTGGAACTAACACGACTTTCTTTTACATGTATAGATGAAAAGCATTCTCTTCTTGTCTTTCAATCCCAAAGCGGAGTAGAGAGCACTTCTTTCTTTGTGTAAGTATTTCATTGTTGTAGTACCAATGAATAGTTCTATCGTTGCTCATTTGAGCGCAACAACATTCCTACCCGGTAGACATTCGTATTGTAATCCTAATCTGCAAGCGAAACGGTCCGAAGCGAGTCTGCAACGAGCTGAGCACTGTTCACTGCGACAACAGTGGCGGAGTTATCGGGCGTCCCAGTTAAATTCATAACCGATATTCCGAGAGGCCCTTTAGAGCTCGGATATAGTGGGTAAACAAGCCGGGAATAACCCCTTATAACTGGGTTAATCCGCCTCATACCGGGCACGGCGACGAACCAGTTATGCATTAAACTGCAACTTAATACCTAGATCAAATTAAACTACTTCAACACAGAATTTCATACTTCGCAAACAATTTGAGTTGGTATGACGACAAAGTGTATTGTTGAGGTTTCAAGAGGATTCTAGCTGACCGGTGAAACTTCGTCGGCACGGACATTTTCAGTCTTTTACCTACTTCAATTTCATGTACTAATAACCAAGTAAATTGTACAAAATTAACATTTTGGTCTTTTAGCCATACTTGATTCCACTACAGTAGTCATTTATGACATGAAACATTGTTTAAAAAACTAATAAGACATTTATTCCTATCAAATTATTGTGCCGTCATTGGTCCTTGATAAGTCAAAATGACGTTAAGTTTTATTTGTCTATTTAGAGTGGATTAAAATAAAGTCCAAAGGAGTTTGTTCCATATACCATCTGTATATACAAACTAATACATTTTTGTTAATAAATTCGTATTGATGCGTTTGTTATTCTTTCACGGAAAAAGTACGGTGATCCGATTTATGCATGAATGATTCAGAAGACGAGTTTTTTACTACAATAATACTTAGATTGAGAATTATGTTGATTATAAATTTATCCACAACTTTGTAGAATTACGTGGCGAGTTGGGTATTTTGTGCTTAAGTAATAATAAATGGTAGCGGTCTGATTTTGTTGCTCTGCATTTATTATTCTAAAGTTTTGAATTTACATGAAGTTATAATTGATTTCGTGATTGGACCCCAACACTGCCTACATTTTCATAGTTTGCTTATGTTGGTAATAGCATATTTACACATTTTCCATACTTGGGGATTTAATACCCTGTTATATCTCCCTAACTAATCACGGCAGTATAGGCAAAAAGTCACTGCCTACCTTAGTATTTTGGCTACCCGACCTAATAATAGAGTTATTGCTAGATCTTTTTTTGTTTTACTCACGAAATAGGCTAACAAAAGGTCCTGTGTTTTGTGGGCGAGTTGATGGGTGCGCAAAGACAAGTTACCTATAGAGGTACATAGATGTCAATCCTTGGGGATTACTGCCTACCTTGTCGTAATAGCCAGTGCACGCCACTGGATCACGGTAATCATTGGGTTAGGCCCTCGTCCAGCAGTGGACGTCTTGTGGCTGATTATGATGATTGTATTATTAGTCACAATAATGGGGCCTTTTTTGACGTTTTTCTGACGATTTTCGGGCGGAGAACTGTCATTAATGTCAAACTTTGTTTGGAAAGTATGACAGTAATGAAAGAAAATTGGTCAGAAAAACGGCAAAAAAAAATCCCCATTCGAACGAAAACAGATATGCTTCAAAGGTATGAGATCTTATCCACAGACTAACAAATTGTGTCGTAGCCAATTAAAGAAGTGTGTACCTCGGTATCGCAATCAAGTAACTTCTTAAAGCGGTTATCTTTAAATGAGTCCGCTCGGCGGCGGCGCCATAATCCCCGATTCATTTGAGCTTCTGCAAAATACAAATACCTACAAACGCAAATGCCCAGCAATATATCCCCGATGTGCTTATGAAGAGAAATCCGTCCCAAATTCTATTCGGGCCTTAGGCGGATATCGCGAAATTGCCGAAGTAGGCAAACATGTAAAATCAGATCCCTTTGTTTACGAGCGGGTTTATGATACTTGTAACATCGGACCCTTGTTACTTTGTAATTTTATATGCTTTATGCTGTCTCTCATCAGTACCGTGGCGGAGTAAGTAATATTGTGGTGTTACAAGAGAGTAATTCAAATACAAATTACATTTTGTAGCCCGTAGTTGATTTATTGCACGCGAAATAGGATTAGTATCTACAGTGAATTCCTCCTATTCAAGATTTAATTGACTTTACACAATACCTAATACTTATTAGGTATTGTTGTTATGCATTATCTGGTTTAGGTTCAAGTTAAGGGTTTTGATGATTCGTAGTATATTTAGGTACCTAATATAAGTAAATAGCTAATTCATTTAAAATGATAACATTCACCATTCGTTCATATCAAGGATCATGATAGAAGCTTTAGAAATCAATCGTATTTTCCATTGTGTCCATCTGTAGTATTTTCATTTACTTTTCTTTTAGAAGTTTAAAAATGTTTGCATTTCTAAATGCTACATAAAATGCTGTCTTTGTCATTCGACATAAGTACGAACGAGACAGACTGGTACAATAATTATGTACAGTGTGTTAATGACCCTCTTACCGCTGCTGTTGTGTTTTAAAACCCATATCACTTTTTAACCCATTAGGGTTTAGACATTTTCTTACCTAAAATGCATAATCATTTAATGTCCTAGTATAAAAGCTTCGCGCGACCTTTAGTCCTTATCTTCAGCTCTTTATTCAGTCTCGCAGGTAAATTGTGAATAGAGAACCGACCCTTGGATGCCGTCTAAATGATGTTAGGAAATGTCTCGGGCGCGACGAAAGAGTAAGGACAATGGTGAATAATGCGATGAAATACCTACGTATTTTAAAGAAGATAAAAGAATTCAGATGTGGCACAGGTTTTATACTTTAAGAGAAAATATATTTTTGCCCATCAGCGTATGGAGAATGAAGGTGATCGGTGACAAATTAAAACTTTTTGAATATAAGTGGAAGGTGTAGGATTGTCTTGACTCCGGTTTCTTCATCGCAAACCCATTTGACGTCCTAAGGAAGTCGGGTATTGAGTGTGATTTATTGAGTGTGTTGTTTATGTGACGGAATGATTTGCGTTCAAGGAATCAGCGCTGGTATTGTTACGGTCTTACATATTTTTAAAATTTTCGGGGTTAAGTACCTGAATCTTCTACATATATAAAACTTAAAGTCCTGACTGATTCATTCGCATCAACATTCAGCCCAAACCCTTGACCCTGGAAAGCTGAAATTTTGCACAGGGATTCTTAATATGATGTTTATGTGTTATAAGACAGGATTTTTTTAAATTCATCCCTTGAGGGATATTTGTAGACACAATGTAAGTAAATTATTAAGAAAAAAATATTTAAAAACAAATAAAAAAATAAATACACTTCACGCCTTTAGTCCCAAAGAGGGGTAGGCAGAGGCACTTGCTAAAGCAAGTACCCACAGTTCACCAAGCGTATTTAACCCAATGTGACAGGGGGTGAGCCCATCGCCGTTATAGGGTTCACAGACCTTGTGGTGTGCGGGTTTCATCACGATGTTGTCCTTCACCGTACAAAAAAATATTTTTTTACCAAAAATAGGTCATTACAATGTTACATACATTAGGCATATTGTTCGAGTGGGCAATATAACTATGTACTCGAATGTACATTAGCAAGTTGGAAAATCGGAGAACAATAAAAACATTTATAACCCAGGTTAGATTTTCTAGTTTGGAAGATCGGACTAACCGGAGGGATGTATATGAGAAATATGTTAATTTTGGACTTATGGTTCGTAAACTTGGTGGTGTAGTACTTTCGAATAGAAATGATTACTGAATCTTCTCGATTGTGATTCGTCCGCTAGTCGTATATAACGATGTTTGAATTTTCGTTACTCTTTCACGCAAAAACTATTATAGTAATATGGCTTTTGCATCGGAATAACACATAGGCTATATTTTATCCGGAATTTCCCCAGGGGAACGGAATAAATTGCGTGTAACACAGCCAGGGTACATCTAGTACTACTTAATTGTATTAATACACTAGCTGCCTGTTCCGACTTCGCTCATTACATAGTATAAAATAGCTGTCCGTTCCTTTGTATATTTAGATCTTTTAAACTACGCTACGCGCGATTTTGATGCGGTTTCTTTTCATAAACGGAGTGATTTCTAAGGAAGGTTTATATGTATGTTAGGGTATGGTAGGTTTGGTAGGGACTGTTAATAAGGTATACTTATACAATTCAGGGATAATCCCACCACCACCCAAGCCCTACCTGCCTCTCTCTGTACGGGCCATTCTCTGGAGACGTGCGCATCTACTTGCTTTTGCGTCTTTTCAACGCACACGTTTTCTTGACTCCATACAAATTATCTTTATCCGTCCCTGTTTCGTTGCCAACTCTCCCCCTTCTGGGGCATGACGACCACATTGCGGAGACTTCGCGTCGGGTATACTTGTAAAACAACGTTGGCCGGGTCAGCTAGTACTAGATGAAATGATTCGTTATCAGCCGTAGCGATGACGTCACCGGCACACTTCCCGCGCCCGGTGCCATGGCACGGGAGCGTCACGTCCTCGCGCCCGACGGCCGTTATGCTTAATTAAATACTTTCACGTCGCCGCCGCTGAAATATTAAGTGTTTTTTCAGACTATTGTTTTTGTTCCTACACTAACAGTAGGAAGCAACCTAGTTTTATGGTTAGAATGGGGAATTATCAAACTCCAAAATGTCTTAACTAGATGTCGCTAGTAGTCCCGGGTGACTTGTAAGTTATATTTTAGTACGTTCTTTTATTATTTGGGGAAGTTATTCAAACTTCAGACACTTTTGTCACCTCAGACCAAAAACAACTAGACTTGCAATGCAAAACTGACGTTTGTAATAAAACGAGACAACAATACGGACAACGTGTAGGAGTGAAAGAGTAAGAGAAAATATCTTCTGTCCCTTTCTGCGTATCAGGGTATATTTGGATCAAAACTGTCAAATCAGTAGTAAGTGACAGATTGGATCCAGAAGAACATCATTTTCCATTCATTTTGGTGGAAAAGAGACAGATTGAAAGCTGAGAGCGGCTTGCAAGTCTACTTGTGTTTGGTTTGGGTTTGTAATATGGAAACAAACAATAAAACAAATTTCGTCACCTTCAATACTGACTACTTGAAGTCAGTGATTTCGTTGAAATTACTGACGTACCCCCCTAATACAACTAGCGCCATCTATATCATAGCTAAAAGAAACAAGGATCCTGAAAATTCCCCATTATTGTGCGTAGTTTACCGATTTGAGAAGAACATACTTTCTACACATCCTGGCGGTTTGCACTACTTTCGTATGTGGAATAACTTGCCGGAGTCTGTGTTTCCTGCGCAGTAGTCTGGAGTTCTTCAAGTCACGCGTAAATAGGTACCTAAATTGAGCAAGTGTGCTCCATCGTAGACCACGTCGCTGCTTAACACAAGCGAGGATGGTGGTCAAACGCGTATTTGAACACTGTATTTAAAAATAACTAACTTTTACAACGAAGACACAAGACACAGTAAAGTGGTATTTATGTATTTTTAACTATTTTGGAGACACATCCCGCTTATCGACGTGATAATAATAAATCTTATCATACATTGTTTTAAATCGAATGTTCATGAAAGTGTTAAAGTTTTGTCTATAAGTTACCTATAAAATACATTTCGTATTGTTTCAGCATATCCTCCGCGCCTCCGACGCGTAGAAATTGTATCCCGCGCAGTTACTTGTTGTCCTGTTTGCTAATGTGAGTATACAATTAGGTTAATACCGAAAAAATACAAAAAGCTGCATTTTATAAGTACTGTTGGCCAAGAAAGTCGTCTATCAGTTTTGATCACACTTCAACGACTGTGTCACGAAAAGATCAATAAGGTAGTTTTTTTTATATTGTGACAAGTGAACAATGAGCCTTAATGTCTAATGACCTTCGTATTAGTTTCAACCTTAGGGTAGACTAGGTTCTTGGCTGACTGTACATTATACTCTTAGGTGTCACAATTCCTAAAAATCAATTTTCCTTCGTAGTAGGTTCATAGTAGAATAAAGTCACCTAACAGTACGTACTGGTAAAGCACATGTTCTTTTACAGTTCAATAAAGAAGGAAAGAAAAAAAAATATTCGTCTAGTAGGCACCAAACACCCCGTCAGATAAATATAAAAATCAACATTTTCAAATTCTTACTTTACAAATGAAAATATTACTGAAATATAAAACAAAATATATACTGACTGATGGTAACAGAGGTCGTAGGAATGTCAATTAACAAGGCGGGCAACGCCGCGGTGGGCGCCGCCCGCCCTGACGCACTTCCGTCGCCGCGCGGTTGGGCGCCAATAGACACCTTTTAACACAACTCGATGACCTCCGACAATTGACCGGCGGCGACATTCTCTTGTGATAATGTTGATTACTGTAATGACTCTGATCCTGAACGTTTTAGGGTATAAATGTTTTTTTTTAAACTTTTTTATATTTAAGCTTATTAAAGATTGGGTTAGGCTTAGAGTAGAACTTGAGACAGATTTATAATAATTATTATTGTGATAATGATACCATTTTCTAGATGACAACCTATAAAAAGAAGTACTTGAACAAGTTAATAATTGATACAGATTGAAACTATTCGTTATTGAACTGCGTAAAACGGACGAATTTGCCGATGGAAGATTGAAGATAGAAAAAACGAAATACTTTGTTCTTAGCAGAAACTATAGTAGTAGTTAGATACTTAACTCTTTTAGTAATAGTAGTGACAAAAGATTATGTAGTAAGTTAGAAGCAATCTATCACAAGATTAAACGATAGCCCATTTTGACACATAAAAAAATGTAGAACGGAAATAACGGACTAAAAATGTACGGCGTTCATGATTTAGACGTTCTAGTTCTTTTACGATCTTTGTCACTCAATATTAGTGACGTTATTTTTATGACGGTTTTTTAATCGAAGATTCGACGTGAATAGTTAGATATTTTTATAAGTCAGTTATTTGTCGGTAAGTAATTTGGTAGATATATTGTTTCTTAGAATTTAATCATCAGTAAGTAGTAACTTAAAAATAGGTAAATCGTTCATATTTATTTAATAAGCATCATCGATTAAACGCTAAATCGAATGAGTAGATTTTTTGTTAGATAATTATGCCAACAAACGTCAAAACCTCACACCTGTCAAAATGGGCTTCTTACAGCGCGCGGAATACGCGGAAGTAATTGTTGTCATTTAAAAAACGCTAATCGCTCATTTACAGAAGGATCATATTCGACTGTTTTGTAAATTTCTGGTTAATCAGTATTTAAATTTTTTTTTAAACTCTATTACCAGAAGTGTGTCGCTACGGCGGCGGGTATTCCGTAGACACAGTCACATCTTGTAACAAAACTGTTTATTCACATAATGTATTTGCTCTCTGGTTTTGTTCTATTGTCTCCAGAAATCGTCATGTTTGTTTTGTTCTCCATTGGACACATGAGTCAGGCAATGTAATATACCCATTGATCAAACAGACGAAGTAGGCTTAGCATACATGCGTAGATTTGTCTCAAAGCGCCATCCATCTCTTACTATTGCGTGTGCCAGAGATGTCATACTGATAGAGTCGAGACAAATAGAAAGATTTCCACGTTTAGGGTGAAAGGCCGAGCTGCTACCTCTGCATCACCGGACGAATCAGAATAATGCATGCATGCAAACGCTAAGTTTTACTACTTTGACACGGACCCAGACTAAAGGTGCTAGGTGCACCTTGTCTCTTTCCTAATAAAATGCATGGAATTTCATGTACTTCTGGATCCGAAGGTGCTAGGTGCACCTTGTCTCTTTCCAAATAAAATGCATATTTCTGTATTTCTGATTCAAACTCTCACTTTAACCACTAATTCACAGACAGTTTGCTAAAAAACTCAAAAAATCTCACACCCACATGCCGACTATGTTATCTCGTTCTATCGTCTCGTTTTATTTTAAACTTCAGTTTTGTATTGTAAGTCTAGACGTTTTTGGTATGAGGATACGGGCAATAGAAAGAGGTGGCGCTTCGAGACAAGACGGGTACACGCGTGTATGCTAAGCGTGCAGTAGTGCGGCGACGAGGGGCGCCGTGACTCACCCCAGACAGTCAGCTGACTAATAAACCCTGATGAACTTTTCCCCTCACGGTATATTTATGAGGTGGCGAATCGTTTTTTGCTGAAATTACTTAAGTTCGGTAGCAGTACGAAATCCAGTCACCAGGAAATGGATTGTATCGCGAATGCCGAGCGAACAGGGACAAAATTATCCAACGGAAATGTTATCTGCATTGTTTTTAAATGCAACACATAAATATTTTTATTCTTGTTTTGTACTTAATATTGTATAATCTCTGGTTATTTCTATAACCAGGTTTCCCTCGTGCATGTGCCACACGCCGTTTTACTGGTAATAATCAATTTCATATGTACTCTTATGTGGATATTTGTCTGCTAATCCGTCGGGCCACCGTACACGAAAGCTCACCCAAAAAGTTGGTCATTTCTCTATGCCATAAATCCCTCTAGTCACATTTGTTTGGTGACAAGTGGCTGCCGGCGTGGACAGACGCCCAGTCATACTAACATAACGTATTGCAAGTTGGATCTTACATTCATATTCAATTGAGATGACGCAAGCCCAACGAGCTTTTGTGTCGGTTCTCCTGAACGCGTTGTACCTACTGCGTGTGAAATATTCAGCAGGCTCGCTTTGATGGACGCAGAAATAATTGAATTCTGAATGATTCCGCGTGTGTCTGTTGTTCTTGGTCTATTCAAGGTATTGATGATATTCCAGTTAAAACTAGGTATACAGAGAAAGTGATGGGAGAGCGGAATGGCATTTTTATATTATTTTATTTTATTTAGTGGGGCTGTTGTTTAGTGGGCATATCGCTGGAATTAAAATTTGAAGGTCGTGGATTTGAGGCGGGCTGTGGGCGTGTAAGCGCTTTCTTTTAGTGTATATTTACGATACGCGGTAACCCCCTAAGGCAGAATCTATCTATATCCTAAGGACGTTTCCCTCTATGTTATTTTACACATATTATTCACTTACAGATAAAGTTGTACATTGTCATATTCCAAATATTTTGACGTATTTTTCAGCTACTACTACAGTAAGTATAAAAAGTATGATGATTCTGAAATGCCGCGCTCCTGTACAACTATGTAGGTTCTTATACAAAAATAAACACGTGCCAGGCTTTCAATCTTGCAGTGTTTCCACCTGACAAGTAGGCCGTAAATATCATGGAAGTTTCTAGGCCAAAGCGTTCCAATCTCACACAGGATGACAATCTCCAAGTGAAGATCCGGTAAAAACTTCATTTCCATTCGGTTGCCGGCGGGCTGGTGACGGTATTTATTCTCCAAGTGCTACAGGAGCATTTTATCAGCAACACTGGGCGCTAATGTACCGCCGGCTGTTCTGATTTATGCAGCTTTTATGCAGCCTTCGACGGTGGTAGAAGCTCTATTGCATTTGCCGGCTGAAGAGAGAGTCCTTGGTGTAGCTCGACGAATATTATGTAAAGTATCACGCTTTTTAGTGGTCTGTTTCGATTTCATGAATGCCAATGGGTACGATATTGGTTTTTAATTCTGTTGGAGTGTAGCTTATCTCTTAGCTAGCGTATTTCGTGTTAGCTCAGACTGTAGGTATGAAGTATTGTACTAACTATACCTACCATTGCAATGCATGGAGTAAACGAAGGTCTAGAGGATATTTGGGACGCGAAAAAGAGTTATTAGGCATTGGGGCGAGTTGCTACCATACTCGTACATACACTTATGTCCATGAATCCTTTGAAGACATTTCCTCAGACGTTCCCTAAAATGACCACTCTTCATCAAAATCACTTCTTGCCTGAAAGGTGAACTATTACTTATACGCCCTAATAAGTGATTTAATTTCTGATAGATTAAGTATGTACATTTATACATGTATAGGACAGGAGAAGACTACCTCTTCGTTACGTTCGAAACAAGAGAAGAACTAGCAACTTAACACTACTATTTGTACGCCTAGGCCCGAATTATCATGTTAGAATTTAACTAAAAGAAAAGTCATATCCCTTACGCTTATCTTTACTTTTAGTTCGCGCACGTACATTTTTGTATGAAATATTTCGTTGGTACCAGTACATCCATGACCAGCTACTACCTGCACCAGTTATGGCAGAGTATAATGAGTGAAGCTTCACAAGCTTCCCGTCGTCGTTATCCAACAACTATGAAGATACATAGTGATCCGTTTCATCCTGATCTATTTCAACTCGGGATTTTTGCTCTTACTATTATATTTTTTTTTTACTTATTTCAAATTTAATAACATGCTGGTGATTGTACGGCGTCGAGTAAACTTCGTTTTGTAGACAATTTCCCGACATGGCGTGTCACGCCAGCGGTACGTGGTCTCGGGTTGAATGGAAGTGTTGTGGTGAAAAGGACCAATCATTATGTGGGTAGTTGGTACAAAGGCTCGCGTGTTTGTGTCGGTACGAGGCGCTCGCCTCCGGCCTCTGACAGTTTTCAATCGACTCCGTATTATCCCCTATTTTTCTGCTATTATGGTAACTCGAGCTATTTTATAGAATGTTATAGGTACCTAGTGGTGTTGTACGGTGTGAAAAAAATTCCAAGATTAAGACGAGAAGTTATATAAAGGTACGTTACAGTTACAGCGTACAAACATCATAAGATTGTAAAAAGTTGTTTCAATCATTGGCTTGCGGTGATTAAAACAACTAGCTCATCTCTTCAGAAAATTGGACCTTCATATTCATAGTTTCCCTTTTTGATGAGGAAGGTTTTTAGAATTCCAATTCCTAAGCGGGTGAAATAGCGAATTTAAAATTTGTACGGAGAAAAAGAAATGTGTTTCCTGCGCAGTATAGTTTGAAGGTCTTCAAGTGGCGGGTGAATAGGTACCTACTGAACAAGTGTGCTCCATCGTAGACCACATCGCTGCTTAACATCAGGCAGGATGGTGGTCAAACGCTTGTTCATAGTGATTCAAAAAAAAATCTTAAGTTCAGCTCTTAGCTTCTTCTTAATAAGCTTTGGCCACACAGCCGCGACTACGACGTGGCAGCATACTCGTATAGAATTGTAGGGCGGCGGGAATCGTCGTACAGATCTGTGTGCCGTGTCTCGTACATTCTAAAGATTTAAAATCATTTAAATACCTTTTAGTACGTTGTTGCCGCGTCGCTGTCGCTCTGCCGGCTGTGTGAGGAAAGCTTAAACGTTATTGTCTAATCTGAATTTAATCACGTCGCATCTGCAGCCAGCCCTGTGATTTCCACCCATTCCGTTTTTGGAGAAACTTGTGTTCTCTCTCGTAATTAATACAATCAGCGATGCCGTATTTTGTAAAGTTAACCTTCAGCGTCTATAATATTTTTAACCCCTTTCGAACGAAATTAATTGTCTCTTGAAATTGTGATTGGTGCTAACCTTTGCGCCATTGTTTTATTTATGGTACAAAGAGTTTGTTTAGTTACTCAAATTGTGAATCGAAAAACGTACAACATATTCCGTGTAGAAAAATGAAGAAAAATATTTTGTAGATACATTTTTTTCTATTAAAAATATTTTTAAACCTACGTTTTCCATCCAATTACGACTTTTTTGAACCAACAGTTACAATATACGCGTACCCCGCTGGCTGCAATCTTTTGATGCACACTTTGACGTCATCGAAAACAAAAGAAAGTCACACCACTACTGCCACCAGCGCCGCCCGCCCTCGGCAACTGTAATCAGGCTGGTTTGAGGGCAAGTGAAATTATATCATATTTCACACGGCTCAAGGTTCAAATTGCTTGCGGTGTGTTTGTGTGATTGCTTTGGTTTCAAGTCGGGTTGTGGTGCGAAATTATTTACCATCCCTGCAGTGCCGTACCTTCGACGGGTTCCGAGTCGTGTGTTTGGCCTAACATGACTTTTGTAACTGGGATAACGGTACAGTGGAGCAGTCCAGCTTTTTTTCATGGTGTTCTACTCCAGTTGTCTAAGTTTAACGTACTTTGAAACACTCAGCTTAAGGGCTCTTAGTTAACCGGCTCTTGCGGAACCACCATTGACGAGGCGTTGTTTTATTAGTTTTATAATTTTGATTTCATCCTTTTGTTGGAGCTTTGGAAGTTTTAATGGGTTAACAATTTTCGGCACCTTTTTTGATGAACCGAGTTGAATAACTGTTGCTGATGAGTTTTGATAGGAATTTCTCGGAGTCTTTTTTGGCATTGGAATCGGTAAAAAATATCGTCTTATATCGTCTATACTCTGTCAACGAAGTCAGTGTGTAACTGGATTAGCGATTGGAAAATGTGTCACATTCTTGCGGTTGCTCTATGTTCAGGGCCAACATCTGTTGCACAGTTGTAAACAATCTATAATTAAGCATATAACAAACTTAACTCACTTCGGACTTGATACACTCGCTTTCTGTATAAGAAATGAGCTCAATTTGATTTGGTTGTGTCAGTTTTGGATTGACTAGGAAAGTACACATTAATTAGAACGTGTCACGTCCATGTAAATTGCATTAAACTCAATGTCAAGAATATAAACAGAAGTTATAGCATATGGCTTTTGTTCTCATAGTACTTAATGGGAAGAACAGATCATTTTAAAGTGGTTTTTGCTAAGTTTTGTTACCTGAGTTGGATAAATTAGACTTGTGGCGGTCCTTTATTCCCCTAAGCACTGGAGTAAACTGAAGTTCCGTGTACACTGGTTCGTTATGGTGCTTTTCCTTTAACAAATGTTACGGTCAGCAACGGAAGGGAAGTAACAGATCCTTTGTGCTGCCATGGAAGAGTAGAACTTAATTTCTGAACTTGTTTCACTAAAGAGCCTTCTACGAGACGCTCGTAAAAGTGCTGTTTATTTATCTTCGTAGCACTGGTATTTTATAGAGCGAACGCTCTCTTTAAAAGTTTGATTTTAGTGTAGTATCTGAAGGCGAAGGATCTATCTGTGTTTTATCACTTTCTAGAAAAGGTACACTTTGTTTGATGTTACAGTGGTGGTCAATGTGGATACATTGTTTTATTCCGCAAATTACAATAGTACAGGTGAAACAGCGTACAGTTGAAATACAAATTAAATATGTACCTTGACACCTTTCTTGATAAACTTGTTGGTACAGAAGCAACTGAAAAAAAACTAAAATAGGAACGGGGAGATTGCAAGTGTACGAGGTAATAGATTTCTGATAGTACAACCACCTGTCCGTACAGCGGCGTAACTGCGCCGTCTAGACGCATAAAGCAACTCCGCGATCGCTCTTTATAAAACTGCCATTTGGGAGGTGCTCTACCTTACCCCTACCATGTTCAAATATCATCCGTGACTATTGAATTCATGTACACTATAAAATAACAAGGTCAATTTATTTTTTAATTTTCTCCGATCATAGTAGGGCTACGATTTGAGGACGCTGTAAAAGGAAAAATATAAACTCTTGCAAACGGGGGATTGAAAAATAGAATTTATTTCTGTGAGGAACGGTAGCAGTTTATTCATATTTCTCGAAGTTCTGACAGTATTCATGTGCGGATATTTTTGTACTTTACAGTCGTAATGCTTTTTTATTGGGAACTTTGCTGCATTAAGGCGACGACGCCAATTCCTAAGCCTTTTCTAGTCATATGTACTGTGGGTGCTTCAACTACCTTTTCAAATTACTTTTCTACATCTCCTTTCAACTTTTACATAAATTATTCCTCAAGAATATATATCAAAATTACTCGGAATCTAATCTAGGTCTTGGCGTACCTATAATTTAATCAACATCAGTTGCGAATCCCGTATAAATTATACAATTTAAGATATAATTGAATCAGAGTACGATATTAGGCAAAGGTCCGGCTTCACAATCAATGTTACAAGATATCAAAACAACAAACTGACAAACGCGATGGTGAATGATCAGCGAAACGAAATATTATGCAAATTTGTTACCCAGATCCTTTGGTCATCTAAATACGTAATTGGAGTTGTAAACATTGGTCGCTGATTGCAAACGCGCACAAAATGGGGCTGTCATTGACTGTACTATGCAGTTCAATCTGCTGTTCTTCAGGAACGCAAAAATATCGATACAAGCTGTATAGATGCAAGGGATTATTGTGGCGAAGGTATTGGTGGCTATTGGCTAATTGTTGTCCTTCTAAGTATCCAGTAATCAGGCTAGAAGTAACCTTGCTGGTATCATACCTAAACAATTTAACAGAGAGAAATCTGACAGGGACAGTGAGAGCTATGCGTAAAAAATGTAAGTACCGATTCAAATTATTACTAGCTGACACGGCAAACGTTATATCATATGTTACTTCTAGTACCTTCGAGAATATGTGTACAAAGTTTCATGATGATTTGCCAAGTAGTTTTTGCGTGAAAGCGTAAAAAAAACATCCCTACTTTCACATTTTTAATTTTCGTAAGGATACTTGGAGGCAAATCTGAGTGAGACATGAGTTTATACCTGTGTGTTAGTAAAATTAATCCAATATAACGTGGTTTGCTCCTCGTAAAAAAGATTCGCGTTGGTCAATTAACCGCTCGCGTGCGGCTTACGCACTTGAACTCATCAAAAATAGAACCATAAAAAACCTACACACGGTCCTACACTATGGGTGTCACAAAAATCTTTACAGTTCCAACGGAAGTGAAGTTTAAGTCAACATTTCTTCTGTCCGCACGCCCGCACACCACAAGGTGTGTGAACCCTATAACTGCAGTGGGCTCACCCCCTGTCACGTTGGGTTAAATACTCTTGGTGAAACGTGGGCACTTGGTTAGCAAATGCCTCGGTCTACCCCGCTTTGGGATTAAAAGCCGTAAAGTGTATTTATTTATATTTTATGTGTATTATTCGAAACAACGACGACAACGGAAGTGTTTGATTTAAATTCTTGATACGTTTGCACCAGTTTGGCGTGCTTAGTTAGTCCTCTTGTTCGGTGTAAGTCGGCGACTGATACTGTTAGATGCGGTGGAAGCGGCGCAACTGCTGTTTCGTGAGCTTCAGAACTTTAGCCGAGCAAGAATGATTTTCGTTTATAGCTTTTACATTAATTTCCTTTGTAGTTGACCTGGTGAACTTTGTGACGTCACATTTTGTTCCGACTGTGCTCAAATTGATTGCTAAATGTTAAACAATGTAGAAATAGGGTATTATTATTTGTTTATGTAACAACAATTGTGCAAAGTTTTGTCCAAATATTCACTCGCATCGCTCGAATGAGAAGTTTGGTAAAAAAAATATCATAAGAGATGCAAATAATTTATTGTATGAGCATTCGTCTTCCCACTCGCTCTTTTGCTGGATTTATTTTTAAGATAACTCCTCATTAAAAAATCCACGAATCGAAAGTTGATTTTTTAACATTGCAAATCTTAATATATAGAAATGTATTGTCATGATGTTTCCCAATGAACTCTTGACCAAGGCTACCGATATTCACAAAAGTTGGCATTTATATGTAATTCCGTCCAATTTGAGGGATAGGATAGTTTATATTTCGTGACATCCACTGCTGGGCACAGGCCACCCTGGAGGTTATACTAATTTTATATTCATATTAATAGTAAATATAGGAGAACTGTCGAAACGGCGGGTAAACAACGAAGGTAAGCTGAATGCTTATCTTTGGTTATTTATCGCGCTATAATACCCGCTTTAAACTTTTAATTTCATGTCAGTGCGTGTTTTTTTTTTAAATGATTGCAAATAAGTTTATTGCTGCCAAACCATTTACTATTACATATACGTAGGCAGTGGCGTGCACACCATATAGGCAAAAAGACACTGCCTAACTTAGTATATTGGTTACCCGACCTAATAATAGAGTTATTGCTAGACCCTTTTTTGTTGTACTCACGACATATTCTAACGAAGATCCTGTGTTTTGTGGATGAGTAGATAGGTATCTACCTATATTTCGTAATAACAAGTTACCTATACATAGGTGTCAATCCTTGGGGATTACTGCCTGCCTACCTTGTCGTAAAAGCCAGTACACGCCACTGCTGAATTATCTTTGGTTAGTTTTCGCGCTAAAATACCCGTTTTAAACTTTTAATATCATGTCAGTGCGTGTTTTTAGGGTTCCGTACCTCAAAAGGAAAAAACGAAACCCTTATAGGATCACTTTGTTGTCCGTCTGTCCGTCCGTCCGTCCGTCTGTCAAGACCCTTTTTCTTAGGAACGCGTGGAGGTATGAAGCTGAAATTTATATCAATTACTCAGGTCTACTGTCCCTTGAAGCTGTGAAAAAATCAAACTTCTAAGCCAACGCAATCAAAAGATACAGCCGTTTATGCCGCAAATTTTCGACACTTGCAAGGGAATCAAAACCTACAGGGTGCTTCCCGTGAACTCAGAATCTTGAAATTTGGTACGAAGCAACGTCTTATAGCATAGATAAAGGAAAAATTACGAAAACCATACATTTTTAGTTACATCACATAATATATATTTTTTTTAATAATTTTAAACTTACTACCCATCTCCTCATAAACGCGTAGAGGTATTAAATTGAAATTCATACCAAATACTCAGGTCTATAATACCTTTAAGCTGTAACAAAATCAAACTTCTATGTCAACGCAATCAAAAGAAACAGCAATTTAAGCTGCATATTTTGAAACTCGCAAGTACTCGCAAGGGAATCAAAACCTAAAGGGTACTTCCAGTCGACCTAGAATCTTGAAATTTGGCATGAAGCAACGTTTTATAGCACACATAAAGGAAAAATTCCGAAAACCTTAAATTTTTAGTTACATTACAAAATATATATTTTTTAATAAATATAAACTTATTACTTTTTTCCTCATGAACGCGTAGAGCTATTGAAAAGTGAGTTATTTTTATATCAATAAAAATACCATAGTTATGACTCGATTGTCGTAATGAACGAACTTTGTAAACCTTGCAGGTTTGTACGGAACCCTCGGTGCGCGAGTCCGACTCGCACTTGGCCGGCTTTCGTTTCTTAACGTAGAGAAAAAAAATCATTACAGATATTCCGCCACTGGCAGAGACAACGACCGGAATTTGTAGGCGTCGCAGCCACGAGACGTTACCGCACTTACCTGGGACAAAAGACACGTGCAAAGTCCTCTTGAGCTGCACACCAGCTGACTTCAGCTTCCTAATCGCCTCAAGATACTGAATACCGACGCACTTCATATCTTGGGAGCCGCGCGCGAATATCTTGCCGGTTTCGTCCAAGTGGGCACTGAAGGGCGGATGTGTCCAGCTTTTCTGGAGGGAAAGTACACAAACCTATCAGCATCATGTAATAAATAAATAAATAAATATTTTACAACAACACACACATTGCCTTCATCCCATGTTAAGTAGCTAAAGCACTTGTGTTATGGAATTCAGACAACGACATATACTTACTTAAATACTTTTTTTTTTCTTTTAAATATATACTTATATAAATAAACACCCAGACACATCCAACAAGTACTTAAAAGCTCATCACCTAAGCACCTGTCAGCGGTGGGAATCGAACCCACGACCCTACGGAGCAGAGGCAGACATGCTGACCACTACACCAACGGGCCCGTCAATGTTAGCCCATCGACGTCCACTCCCCGACATAAGGGTTATTAACGAGAAACTCTGTCTACGACTGTAACGGGCGAGAGATATCTTAGAAAGTGGAAATGATACGCACGGATATTGTAGGTACGGAAAACCGACAATACTCTCGCCTGTTCGAGAAACTGGAACAGGGAAAAAATGGAATACGGTATGATAACAGAAGAAAATTTCTTATTATAAAATAACAATTCAAGATTCGCATAGAAAAACTTGCCTTTCAAAACTAGCATACGATTTTTATCTGAGTGATTTTGCCATTACCTCATGTGCAAATGCAGTCAAAAATAAAAAATACATTTCACACCTTTTAATCCCAATGCGGGGTAGGCAGAGGCACTTGCTAAAGCAAATGCACACGGTTCACCAGGCGTATTTAACCCAACGTGACAGGGGGTGAGGCCATCGCCGTTCAGGGTACACAACTTGTGGTGTGCGGGTTTAATCTCGATGTTGTCCTTCACTGTACGAACGCTGCGGTGCGTACATAGGCTCTGAAAAAGGGTCCCATTGGTACACGTCCAGTAGCCGGACTCGAACCTGCGACCTCTCGGTTACAATTCAAGGCCAACTGGACCACAGACTCTAGTAAATGTAGTTACGTCAATATATACCTCCTGAGCTCGCCTGTCTAGCTTATAAGCGTCTCTTCCAATGTAAATGACCTTTAACTGTGTCACGGTCCCCGACTGTACACGGCATATTATTCTAAAACCACATGGACTGTGCCGATTAAGATTCCATACCTCAAAAACCGGTACCACATCCATGTGGGAGTTTAACAGGATAGTTGGTGCCGCCGGATCGCTCCCGACCCACGTCACAATCACGATGGGCTTCCCAGGCACCACCTGATACACCTTGACAGGCAAGCCCAGACTCTTCGCCTGGTCCTTGAGGAAATTGACGCATTCATCTGAAAAAAAAAAGCAGAAATAAAGTAATTGTAAAAATAAGGTACGGGGAAGAAAACGCTCTGGTCAATTTTACATTAGCTAAATTCCGGGTCATAAATAAAATTTCAATCTTACTAATATTATAAATGGGAAAGTGAGTTTGTTTGTTCCGCTTTCACGCCGTAACTACTGAACCGATTGCTTTGAAATTTTGTATAGTTAGAAGTCCTGTTTAAATAATAGGGTACTTTTTATCCCGAAAAAAATAGACGTTCCCGAGGGAAAACAAAAATATTCCTTTATACCGCAATATAACCGAAGTCCACGCGGGCGAAGCCGCGGGCGGAAAGCTAGTAAATTATATAAAGCCGAAAGTATGAATATTGATATATAGAACAACAATACGAAAAACATTGGCGGAGGCCCTCGTCTAGCAGTGGACGTAATGTGGCTGATGATTATATTATGAAAAAACGCGTTTACTTTCATAGTGCGAACCGCCAGGATGTGGAATGATTTGTCGGAGTCTGTGTTTCCTGCACTGTATAATCTTCAAGGTCGAGGTCTTCAAGTCGCGGGTAAATTGGTACCAAATGAACGAGTGTGTCGAGTATTCAACGTAGACCACATCGTTGTTTAACATCATACACGATGGTGGTCAAACGCTTGTTCACTTTGTTTAAAAAAATAAAGAAAAGTCATAAACATTCTTCTCGAACAATTACATTTGGTTTATTCTACACACATCAAAAGTGTCTAGGGATCAAGTACATTTTAGAAGATTGCAATCAAGAATATATTTTACAAAAACTGAATTAATTCATAATTTATTAAAAATGTGGTGATAAGTCATTGATACAGGCATGGGGAATTAGGTAGGAGACCAATCCAGAAGATTAGATTTTGATTTAAATAAATTAGATTTTTATTAGAGCTAAAAATGTTCTTGATCCCTAGACACTTTT
>SJJU01005371.1:0-21694 GCA_012932125.1 Conopomorpha cramerella
TTTTTAGCAAATTTTATATGCGTATTCAGTAGGTCTGAGAATCGGCTACTATCTATTTTTTATGCATCTACCAGTTGTATTTCTCCCAATACACGGGGTACAAAAGCAACTTATTATGGCAAAACAAACGTTTGCCGGGACAGCTAGTTTTATATAAAATTACATTTTAATTAATTATACATATTAGATGTCATACTTATTTACGTTAACAGACGAAAAAAACATAGCAATGTTATCCCAGAATGTATCGAAGGAACGACCTTAAAATTTCTTAGGTGTAATCAAATTGGTAAGAGTCCTGCAGAGTACACGCCGCCGCCAACACAAGACACGACTAACAAGATTGCCGTTCAGAGCAGTTAAATGAATTTACTTTGGTGTAAGTAACGATTTAATGGCCCCTTTCAGAAGCGTAAGCTTTGTACGCCAACCGTTTAATCTTCGTAAGCTTTCAATGCAGATGCATCGCGCTGGAAAGATTTACTCGTTTAGTTGGATTTTGCAACGAGACACCGAAGAATGCTTTTAAAAGAATACGAAAGGCAGTTACCGAAAATTATGGATACATCCTTTCATCCAAATATCTTCAAAGCTTTTATCAACTTTTACCTGTCCCGTGGTTTGTCTGTAATCAAATCTTGGAAGTTTAATTTGATCCACTTCCCGGTTACCGATTTAGCTGAAATTTTGCATGCACGTGTAAACCGAATGGCAATGCTAAATTATTATGACACGGAGTTGATCTGAAGATGGAGAATTGACAACACATCAAATAAACGACACAACCCCGTGTTTGAACCACGGCCATGCTTCGTATTAAACAAAAAGATTTTTTAAAAGGGTTTTTAAACTTTTAATTTTTTAGACAATAGCCCTTTGATATGTTTTAATATTATTTATTGATTGAAGTAGACCTATGTATATACGTATATAATATGTGCATCTATTTTATTTATTTTTTTTCTCGTACATGTAGGTATTATAATTATAAGTAGTCTAGTTATTAATATAATATTTATGTACCTTTGGATGGCCCTCTCTCTCAGAGTTAAGGCAGAATATCAGTTCATGTCACAGGACACTGTGGCATGAACTGATGCTGAGCCGGAAGCTCATTTTCGGGAACAACTGCAGCATGCATCACTGTGTTAACTTGTTTCTTTTAAATTTATTTTATTGCTAATTATTATGTGTGTGTTGTATTTGTTTATGGAAATAAATGTATGTCTATGTCTATATCAAAGTGGGATTGACGCAATTGCAAGGAATCAACCAGGGCTATGCTCGGCGTTTCTCTGAAGGATCAGAAATGAAGTGATCCGACAGAGAACCAAAGTCATCGACATAACTCATCGTTTTAGCAAGCTGAAGTGGCAGTGGGCCGGCCATATTAGCCGTAGAACCGATGACCGTTGGGGAAATTCTTGCCAGATGGGCCTTCAAATCACTGGAGTAAAAAGCAAATAGGCACCTAATGAGCATGTGTGCTTCATAATATACCAAATCGCTGCTTAACATCAGGCAGGATGGTGGTAAATCGCTTGTTCATAGTGAATTTAACAAAAAGAACTGGAAAAAACCCATTAACACTGTACAATACCCAAACGTTTTGCTTCGGGTGAAAGAAGTTTCTGGAAAATTTTGTAGCTGTAATGTAAACAAATCCTTAATTGGTTAAAGAAACAACCAGGAAACACCGTATCCATTACTTATCTTTAATTCATGTACAGTAGCTACAATTCGGAAAGTTTTGTGTTTTATCTCTGTATATAAAACTCAAAGTCCTGACTGATTTAGTCATCACTGCAGGCCTAGCATGCGCCTCAAGAAAGACATGACATAGAACAAATACGCGCTCTAATTGGCTGCTATGTCACGCTTCGTGCCAATCAGCTTGTTTCAACAAATCGCAGCGGGTTATATGTCTTGTCACTTATTTCTTGGAGCGCTGTGCTAGGGGGGCTGACTCATCAATGCCCAGTCCAAATCCTTGACCTTGAGCTGAAATTTGCACATGAGTTCCTTTCATGACTTTTCAAATTTGATTTACGGGAGGTAAAAAGGATTTTTCAAAATTTGTCCCTTAAGAGGGTAAAAGGGGAGTAGAAGTTAATATGACTAACGTTAATTTTAGAGTTACCGTTTTAAAACTTAATATATAATAAGTATTTCTTTTAAGAAGACCTTGTAATAGTATTGTATTCATACAAAATACTCAAAGATCGAACTTAAAAAAACGAGGTTTCTTAATTTGGCCGAATACATGCTTTTCATGTTTGATCGCGGATAACTCCGTTGTTTATAAAGAGACTAGTAACCGGGAGGTCGCGGGTTCGAGTCCGGCTACTGGACGTGTACCTATGGGACTCTTTTTCAGAACCTATGTACACAACTCAACGCTTGTACGGTGAAGGACAACACCGTGATGAACCCCGCACACCGCAAGGTGTGTGAACCCTATAACGGCAATGGGCTCACCACCTGTCACGTTGGGTTAAATGTGCTTGGTAAACTGTGGGCGTTTGCTTTAGCAAGGGCCTCTGCCTACCCCGGTTTGGGATTCAAAGGCGTGAAGTATGTATTTCGAAACATTGAACGCATTCTATCGTAGCGTCATTTCATGTTGAAGTTTTGCTCCAAGATTCATTGTGAATTAGAAGAATGTTCAATGAAGTTTTTGTGTGTAAAAAATCTGTCCATATGAAGTGTCTAATTACGTCTAGAAGGGCTTCTAAAGTCGGTAGACCGGGCTCTTAGTATTCTGAGATCCAGTGGCTATTTCCGAATATCCACCCTAGAAAATCCACCCCAGGGTGGATAGTGGGAAAATACGCGTCCAAAAATCCACTTCATCATAAAAACTAAATGTTCAATTGTATGGCGGGGTGGATAATTGAACGCGCATTTTCCGAATATCTACCCTGGGGTAGATTTTCTAGGGTGAATAATCGGAATAAGCCGATCCAGTAGGTACCATTATGTCGGCACTGACAAGGAATCCTTCCATACACAATTTTGGCCTTTATTACCTGACACAAATTTCTTCAACAAACTTATAATCAATTTTACAGCCACTAATCAAGATCACTGTATCAGACGTCGTGTTCCACCCAAACCTATCCACTGTTTTTCATGATAAAACATAATTCGTATTAAAACATCTATACAACTTTGCTAATCGTGGGCATACAGCACAAATAACACAATATGAAGCTTATTAAAGAGTGAAGAAGTGATGCGCCGACGCGAAGTGTTTGTAATGTGGTCGTGAATAACCTAGAAGGGGGAGAGTTGGCAACAAAACAGGGATGAATAAAGATGATTTGTTTTGAACTGGAAAGAAACAGGTGCAAGTAGACACGTCTCCAGAAGCAGGTAGGTCGTGGTTGGTGATGAGCTTCCTCCACCCCTGCTTCATCATCATCAGTCCATATTTCCCACTGCTGGACATGGGCTTCTCCAATTTATGCCACTATGATTAGATTTCGGGTTCTCGCATCCATCCATCTAGTGCAACCCACCTCCGGCCACACTTATTATCAGGGATAATCCCCCCATCACCAAGCCCTACCTGCCTCGCGGCGTACGGGCCATTCTCTGGAGACGTGCGCATCTACTTGCTTTTGCCTCTTTTCAACGCACACGTTTTCTTGACTCCATAAAAATTATCTTTATCCGTCCCTGTTTTGTTGCCAACTCTCCCCCTTCTGGGGCATGACGACCACATTACGGGGACTTCGCGTCGGGTCCTCGTCGCGTCTTCAGTCGTTAACAGGCTTCATATGTTCTTCGAGCTGTATGCCAGCGATTAGCAAACTCACGCAACCGTTCAAAGTTCCCTCGACTGGTCACTAGGTCCCTGAAATATATGGGCCCTCGCTCGGCCAAATATGTTTTTAATTAGTGGTAACCCCGCGATTTCATTCGCGTAGTTTCAGTATTAAAACTTCATGCAAACGATAACACCCTCTGTTTGCGACTGGCTGATGAGCAATTCTCTTCATCATCATCTTTAGTTTTACACATTTCGTAGCCGGACTCGAACCCGGGACCTCCCGGTTACAAGTCAAGTATCCGACCAACTGGACCACAGACGCTCATTAGACATATATAGTATTTTGTGTATGGTAGATAGCCACTAAAGTATGCTTTGCTGTATTCCGACGTGTTCATCTGCCCACCGTACACCCAAAAAGGTATAAAAAACACGCCCCAATCAGAACTAAAATAGGGATGAAACATAAAACAGGAACAAGAGAAACACAATGCAATTACGAGCACTAAAACGTTTGTTCAAACAAACTAATTTCGTTTTTTTTTATTATCTAATGCAAACATTGTTGCGAAGGGTTACTTTAGGACATTGATACACGCGTCAAAAAGTTACAACATTCGACTTTTTATGTATGCATTTTTTGTGTATGTATGGAACACGAAAAATTTTTAACCGACTTCAAATAAAAAGGAGGAGGTTCTGAATTCGTTTGTACGTATAATTTTTTTACGTACGTTCTATATGTAACTATTAGACGCCCCGCGATTTCCATAATCCTTTTGGGGGGGAAAGTCAATAAACGCCACGTTTAGCTGGCGGGTTGGCGATCGCAGTGGTGTTGTGGTTTAACTCACAGAGAGCGCTGCTGCCCGTCCTCTGGACCTCCCTCGGTCGCCTCGCACATACCCTCAAGATGGGAAAAGTTGGGCTGGGGTGGTGACACATGTATTCTATTCGCCGCCACCACACGGCTTATATCCCCTTTTTACCCCCTTAGAGGATGAATTTTGAGATCCTTTCTTATCTCACGTGAACATCATAAATGGAATTCCTATGCAAATTTCAGCTCTCCGTTGATGACTTAGTGATGAACGAATCAGGCAGGACTGAGTTTTTTACTGCATGTAAAAAGACCCAGAACAACAGTGGCGTGCACTGGCTTTTACGACAAGGTAGGCAGTAATCCCCAAGGATTGACACCTATGCATAGGTAACTTGTCTTTACGAAATATAGGTACCTACCTACCTATCTTAGCTTAGCCCTCATACACTATTGTACCTACTATACTTTTGTTTAGTTTATAAGCACTTATGTAATGGCTTGAATAAAAAAAATATTATTATATTATTACCTACCTATCTACTCACCCACAAAACACAGGACCTTTGTTAGCCTATGTCGTGAGTACAACAAACATAGATCTAGCAATAACTCTATTATAAGGTCGGTTACCGAAAATACTAAGGTAGGCAGTGTTTTTTTGCCTATATGGTGTGCACGCCACTGCAGAGCAATGGTCTTAGAAACGTTGTTCGGCTCGTCAATATGAACAACTTTTACTATGTCGACAATACGGGTAAATGAAAAATAAAACATACCTATTTTGTCTTGGTCCCATTTTGTAGCTGGTTTTGGTAGCTGGCTACGGTGCGGGAAAGAATAGACACATTTCGAAGATCACTACGAAATAGGTGTACTATTTCCCGAGCGTTACCTAGCTACCAAAACCAGATGTGAAATGGGAATAAGGGTCATTTGACTATTGACAAAAGTAGATGCGATCATTGGTTTATTTGTTATTTATCATCATCATTTGCTTATTAAGCGAGTGCCTCTGCCTACCCCGCTTTAGGATTAAAAGGCGTGAAGTGTTTTTTCTTTTTTTTTTTAGATGCGGTCATACTCTTTAGCAAAACCTTTTTGATAACAGGCCAATGGATTAATATTGTCATCTCTGAAACTTTCAATGGGAGTTTTTCTGACAGGTGGCTTATTACAGTTCTAAGAAATGTCAATAGATGGCACTACCTAGGTTGTCATTTCATATTTGAATTTTTTGTTGACAATTCTAAAATGAGTTTCTCCTCGAGATCATGTCTGATTAGCGCCATCTGCGAGATGTTTTGGAACTACTTTTGACATATTTGAAGCTGTCAGAAAACCTCTCATTGTTATGGCGAAGATCATCGAACTACCAATGCCGTAGAGTGGTGGCACCGATGGCTAAATGCCAAAATTCCACACCATCCACAACTGTTTCAAGCTATTGATATTATAAATACAATAAATAAATAAATATTTTACAACGACACACACATTGCCTTCATCCCATATTAAGTAGCTAAAGCACTTGTGTTATGGAAATCAGACATCGAGATATATTTACTTATATATTTGTTTTTATTCAAATATATACTTATATAAATAAAACGCCCAGACACATCCAACAAGTGCCTAAAAGCTCATCGCCCAAGCACCTGTCAGCGGTGGGAATCGAACCCACGACCTTACGGAGCAGAGGCAGACATGCTGACCACTACACCAACGGGCCCGTTATAAAAAGAAAGTTATTTCCAAGACACGAAAATTCTTCAAAGTGGGTATGGCTGCGGTGACAAGAATCGCAGGTCATCAAATGTCGCAAAAAAAAAACAAGTCAATAGACAAAATTATAGATTGTTGTGTAACGCAATTAATGTGCAACAATGTTTAGAACGCCTCCTCAAAATTTAATTAATATTTTTTTATGTTTCATGAGATAAAATAAAATAATTTTATCTAAGTTATTCGTTTTTGTTTGACTCTACACTTGCCTTTAAGAGAAGTTGCCTTTAAAAGAAGTTGCCTTTAAGAGGAGTTGCCGTTTCGCAAGTTGCCTTTTAGAGAAGTTGCCCTTAAGCGAACAAAGGGTCAAAAGTGTTTGTTTTTAAAAAACAACAAACAGGCGTTTGACCACCATACTGCCTAATGTTAAGCAGTGACGCGAAAACATGTTAGATGTACAGCGTCTTACATTTACAGAAGTGTCAAACGGCACTCAGGTGTGTATGTTTTTTAAAGTTGTCAACGTAATAGAATGATTGAACAATGGCTTGATCATTTTAACACATTGTTAATAGTTACGGGGTGCCGCCAGGGGGCGCGCGGGGGCAACTATGCGGGGCAGATGCTCCATCCCCTAGGATCAGTGAAACACGCGGGTCAGTGTGTATCGACGATATTTGTGTTGTCTAGTTTATAACTCCTAGTTAGGTTAATGTTTCTACATCGTGAATTTTACTGCGTGTAAAAGGATGCTCAAAAAATTTCAAAGCGAAATAATGGCTAATTGGATAAAAAAAATAATGTCAAACGATTACGTAAAAGACCACGGATGGCGCTGATGAAGCTAAAAATTAGTTGATTCAAATTGTGCGGTCAATAAAAAAAATAAATCTATAGCTTTATCTTTGTTTTCTTTCTGGCTGGTTACCTAGCTAAAAATAAATAAAAGCAATGCGTACTTGTGCGGTCTATAGCTGTGAAAATAATAATAAAGTTTTAATCAATTCAATCTTTTGTAGCTTTGTAAGCGCCATCTGTCATATAAATACATCATCTTTTTTTTTGTTTTTATCCAATAGCTCATTGTCCTTAAATTCCTTCGTGAGCGGTCTCATTATTGGGCATACCTCTCATTAGAATGATATTTTATTTCTCCCACATTCTCGGCATAGTAAAAGTTGTTCATATTGACGCCGAGCCCAACAACGTGTCTAAGAGCATTGCTCGGGGTCCTTTTACACTCAATATAGGTATATCCTAATTGGATATTTATTTACAGAAAAAGTGTTGCCATAGTTAGAGAGGTGTGCCCAATAATGAGACCGCTCACGAAGGAATTTAAGGGCAATTATATCGCTTTGAAATTTTTGAAGCATCCTTTTACACGCAGTAAAATTTACGATGCAGAAACATTAACCTAACTAGAAGTTATAAACTAGACAGCACAAACATCGTCGATACACACAGACCCGCGTGTTTCATTGATCCTAGAGGATTTATAGAAAAAGTGGTGCCATAGCTTTATTATAGCTTTATTATTATTAATATTATTTTATTTTAATTCTTGTTATACCACTTATATGGGCCTTGGTACCTGAAATAACAGATTTTTTTAAAAATTTATTTATAGAATGAGAGGTGTGCCCAATAACCGCTCACGAAGGAATTTAAGGACAATTATTTCGCTTTTATTTCGTACACGTGTCACGTAGACAAAAGCTCGTGAACATTTCTCTCGAAATGAGCAAAACAGTTCAATTCAACATGTTTTTTTTTATCTTACTATGCTCTTGAACAATAAAAGTATTTTCAAAATTAGGGGAAACACGCAATTTTATTACCAGTTAATACCAGATTGTCCGGTTCGGGAGCTAAATCGCGTCACACCGTGTTCGAGCTTATATAAGACAAGTTTAGCTTAACATCCTTTTAATACATTGACACATGAATACAAGTAAAAAGTGCCGGGCCAAAGCTCAGCTTATAAACAATAGATAAACGTGTACATTTATTTTTTAACTATTCTGTTATAGTTAGTAATAAAACTGGCACAATTCGGCATAGAACAACTGTATTCGGTCATACATTTAGTACAGTTACCAACATAATTTGAACTGTCGTACCTAAGTACTGTTGAGTGCAAAAGGTGTTATATATATTTTTATGCGTGTTCTGATTTTTTAACGAATGTAAAGGTTTTTTAATACTGTTGCCGGGTGTTAGGTGAATGAAAAAATTGCTGTATTTTTTTTTGGCGTCTGATCGTTGGCAGTCAATAAAAAAAATCAAGTTTTTTTTCCTGCCGTTCATGGTACTTGAGATAGAATTGAGAGGAGATGAAAGGTCATCAAGTGTCGTATCTGGGGTAATTCCGTTCCGGTGCTTTATTGGCTTTTTATTATTGCGGTTTTTACGACTTCTACATATACTATAGTAGAGGATATTTAGTTGGCATTCACTACCCTAGTTCGAAGGAAACTATCAATGATAGAGTTATTGTAGTAGATAAAAAGAGAAGCGACATTGTTTAAAATAAGCATTTGGAGCAAACAAACTGCTCGCTCAGTATCTACACTTTCTTACATAGGCCGAGACCCCCCAGGTCGATAGGTGGTTCAGGATTCAAACAGCATGATGGTTTACGTTGTTTATTGTATAATGAGGCGAGCTTACTAAGTAACGCTACTATATATATAATAACAAAATGCTAACTAGACATTTTGTACCTATGTGCGTCACACTGTAGAGTTGAGGTAAAATGCAACATCATACATTACAACTTCATGTCCCTAATAAGTACCTATGTACACACATCAAAAGTGTCTAGGGATCAAGTACATTTTGGGAGATTGCAACCAAGAATATATTTTACAAAAACTGAATTCATTCATAATTTATTCAAAATGTGGTGATAAGGCATTGATATAGGCATGGGGAATTAGGTAAGAGACCAATCCAGAAGATTCGATTTGATTTAAATAAATTAGATTTTTTTAGAGCTAAAAATGTTCTGATCCCTAGACACTTTTGATGTGTGTATGTTGAGTTAAAAATAAAAGGATCTTTAAGGTTTCTTTTAACACATTGAATAAGCGTTTGACCACCATCCTGCCTGATGTTAAGCAGCGATGTGGTCTACGTTGGAGCACACTTGTTCATTAGGTACCTATTCATCCGCGACTTGAAGACCTTCAGACTGTACTGCGCAGGAAACATTGTTCATAGAGAAAAAAAAATATGCGCAGGAAAGTCAATAAAAAAGCGAAACATACATAGGTACTTCATATTGATGAATAAGTTCTACAAATATGAAATAAATGCTAATGAAGATGACAAACATTATGCAGATATTTTACTAACTATTGTACTTACAAGTGTTATTAATGATACCGCATTAAATTAACAATAGCAGTTCACTTTATAAACAAACAATAAAAAAAAACACAATTTACTGTCATGAATTGCACTCAATTATTTTTAAATGTTTTTTTTTTTGCTTTCATCAGCAGCATTTAAACTGATCGGAGCTTAACGAGCGATGTCGTTCAACATCTATCTTTAAGTGTCTAGGGATCAAGAACATTGTAGAAGACTGCAATCAAGAAATATATTTTACAAAAACTGAATTAATTCATAATTTATTCAAAATGTGGTGACAAGTCATTGATACAGGCATGGGGAATTAGGTAGGAGACCAATCCAGAAGATTAGATTTGATTTAATTAAATTCGATTTTTTTTAGAGCTAAAAATGTTCTTGATCCCTAGACACTTTTGATGTGTGTAGAAAAAAATACGTGCTGTGATTGGTTGCTATGTCACATATTGCGACATAACATGTTTCAACCGATCGCAGTGTATATATGTCATTTCTTTATTGGGTTGCAGGTCTGGTAAAAATAATTAGATGGAAGGCACTTTGTCTTAACGTGTGGTGACGGCGAATAGAATACATGTGTCACCATCCCAACTCAACTTATCCCGTCGTGGGGGTCGTAAGAGGCGACCGAGGGAACTCTCCAGAGAACGGGCAGCAGCGCTCTCTGTGAGTTAAACCACAACACCACTGCGATCGCCAACCCGCCTTTCAAGCGTGCTGATTAATTGGCATTTCACCCCAAATGACGGGAATTATTGGAGGATGCCCTCGTCCAGTGTGCAGTGTCCAGCAGTGGACTTTATGTGGCTGATGATCACTATATGTTTATGTGGCTTGGATCATACTTATACATCTCGAAAGCACCATACTTATACACCGAGGAAGCTCTCCAGAGGCCGGGCAGCAGCGCTCTCTGTGAGTTAAACCACAACACCACTGCGATCACCAACACGCCTGCCAAGCGTGGCGATTATTGGCATATTATTGCGAAAGGGTACAACAAAAATTCAAGCCAATCTCTAAGCCAACTTTTGTTGCAATATGCACTGCTGCTTGTTACTGTTATCTCAGATTGTTGGAGCGTAGTTCATTTGACAATGCAATGAAAATAGAGATGCAATGAGATAAGAGTTTTGATTGGCGAAAAAAAACCGTCACAACGCTGATCAATAGTTCTGATTGAATCCAAATTGACTACGCTTCAATAAACTGGTAATTATCTACTATTCCTAATGATGAGTCCCCAGATAAAACACAAAAAAAGTGAAGTGAAAAAAAAATTTACTTTTGTTAACGTACGAAAACATTGCAGACAAATTGCAATTTGTAAGCATAAAAAAGTTTGTGTAACAAATTTGTTCCAAAATTATACATTATAAATAAAAGGACGCTATCCCAGGCATTGGCTGACTATGTTTTATTTTGTTAATATTTTGGCCTATTTCTTCAAGCGGCAGCATTGCGATACAAAATACATATTTTCTACCGTTCGAAATTAAAAATTCCCATCCATTCATCGTTCACGCAACAAAACATAAAAATCTCATTAATAAAATACTTCAACCCTAAAATGGCCACCAAGCGTGTCTTTAAGTAACACAATTTCTTACCACTTACCCGTTAAAGGGTATGCGTTACCCCTTTCCAGTCATTGATACGTCAGGGCGCTGCGGGTTCCAAATTTAAATTGACCATTAGACAACAACGCCCATGCGGTTAAAAAATAATAAATTCTTAGACATGTGGCGGACCATTCTGACTTGAACCGTGTCTTGGTGCATTTTCTTTCGAACGGTAAGACCAGCGTTAACATGTATCATTTATTACTTCTTTTCCTTATCGCCTGCCAGTGCAGTGCTGTTTCGAAGGGAACCATTAAAAAGTATTTTGTTCGATGACCACTTGAAAATTATATCGTGAATGAAATATTATTTTGTATTGAATAGCTACCTATACATACTTGTATTGAAAAGAAACCAGTGCAGTCATTTGAGAACAAGTTGCTTAGTCATTTTTTGGTTTTTGTATGGTACATACTGTTATTTTTTTTAATGCATCGTATGATGCTAATGTCATCAATGCACACGGCACAATAAAGGGGTAATAGTTTATTTTTAATGACGTAAAATTCATTAACATATAGACCACATGTCTACTATTTTTGTGAGTTAGACAGATGCTTCAAAATATGACGTATACTCACGACTGACGATACTTTCACAAAATAATACCTACTTCAAGTCGCGGGTCGCTTCAATGAACAAGTGTGCTCCATCGTAGACCACATGGCTGCTTAACATCAGGAAGGATGGTGGTCAAATGCTTGTTCAATGCGTTTAAAAAAGACCTATCTATTTTTAACTAGTGGACGCCCCACGATTTCATTCGCGTAGTTTTATACAAACTATTACTCCCTCTATATAGCAATGCGTCCCACAGGAATTGGATAAAAAATATCCTATGTCCTTCTCCTGGTAAAAGCTATGTGCTTACCAATTTTCAACCAAATCAGTTCAACCGTTCTTGAGTTATAGGTAAATAGTGTAACAAACACGACTTTCTTTTATATATATGTAAAGAAAATTATTTCTTTAATTTGAATATGCGCGCGCACCGTTAGTTTGACAGTTAGCCGGGCCCGTCGCGTCAATGAGTCTGTCATTGTCAAAAGACAAATTTGATTGTATATTTTTTAAGATTTATTAAGTTAAATAATTTTGTAGTTTATTAAGCTGTGTGAATCGAGAGGTGATAACAATAAACTTTTATTGTCGTTTCTTTATTTACAGGTAAGGTTGTTTTAGTTTTGTAAAGATTATATTATTATGATTGTGTGACCTACTCGATAAATAAAATTGCTTACTTTATTTACAGAGAAACTAATTGAAGTATTATTTTACCTCTTGGAATTGAATTATAATTAATTGTCTTATAAAACGACAATACTTGTTCATAATGGCACAAAAACTGCAGTTTGCATTTAGATATGAAGCATCACAAACTGACAATAAGACAAGTGTGATTGCCATAACCTCAATTACAACGAAGGATAACAAAAAGTATGTACTGCTAGAAGCTGATAGATACGCAAGTCGTCACATAGCACTAACTAAGACAGAAACCTACAAAAGAGTGAAAAAAAGTCTAAATCAAAGAAGTCAAGAGAGAACAGTATGGATTACATGCACAGAAGAAATGGTAAAGACCTATTTTGATGAAGATGATAATTTAATGTTTAATGATTTATACCTAAAAGAAATAAAAGAAACAGACATTGCAGAATCCACTCAGAAAAACGAAGGTCAATTGAATCTGAAAAATATATCAGAAAGATTTATGATTGAGAAATTTGTATGTAAATTCTCAAATGCGAAACAATGGATAGAAACGTTTGAGAATGAATGCAAACGATTTGAAATTAAGAATGATACAACAAAGATAGAAATATTAAGATTATTCTTAGACAAATCATGTGCAGATTGGCACTCGGCATCATTGAAAACTTTGAAAATAGAGGCTGGATGGTCCGAGTGGAAAGACAAATTTTTGGATTCATTTGCTGATAAAGGATGGAGTACGGGAATGTATGCCATATTTTACAAATATAAAGAAGGATCACTGATGGAATATGCCATAAGAAAAGAAAAGTTATTATTAGATATGGATGAAAACATTGGTGGGAAAAGTCTAGTGACACTTATAGCAGCTGGCTTACCTGAATTTATTAGAAATAGAATTGATCCAGAAAAATGTGAAACCTCAACGAGATTGCTCCATGAAATAAGTAAGTGTGAAACTTTGGTAAATAATAAAAGCTTCATAAAAAAGAGAGAAGAGAGAGATGACAACAGGAAATACATTGGAGGCAAAAAGCCATGCAAAAACTGTCAAAATTTAAATAAAGGTACTCGATACCACTCAGAACAGTCATGTTGGTTTAAAAAAGAAGATAAAGAGAAACAAATGATTGGAAGTAATTCGGTAATAGAAGTAAGTCTAAGCGAAGAGACAAAAAACGAATAAGCACACCATTGATAAAAATAAATATGCTATTAGAAGACAAATTACAAGTAAATGAAACATATGATTCAGGCTCCCAAGTATCTCTAATAAACAAAAGATTAGTCAAAATACAAAATGATTCAGAAGATACAAATAGAATATTATTAAAAACTGTCAATGGTGTGACATACACAAAAGGTTTAATAAGTATAAAAGTAAAAATTTTTGATATAGAAGAATATGTTGATGTTTTCATTGTAGACAACAACGATTTTGAAGATTTCATTATAGGATTAGATATGATAAAAAAATTTAAATTATCTCAAAAGGAAGATCTAAAAATATTGCAAAAGACAAAGAGGGAGATAAATACTATGACTAGAATTGAGGAAATAGAAGCAATTAAAATCAATTTTAACGAACATGTAAGTAAAAATGAATTCATGACAAACCTACATCACTTGGACAACATAAAAAAGACTAAAATACAAAGTTTAATAGATAATTATAATACTGTATTTGCCAAAGATAAATATGATGTAGGCACAGTGGTGGATAAGTACTGCAGCAAAAGGCCATATCGTTGCACAATAGAAGATAAAATAGAAATAGAAAATCAGGTAGCAAATTTACTAAAAAATAACTTAATTGAAGAATCTTACAGTCCATTTGCAGCACCGGTTACCTTGGCATTTAAAAGAGACGAAAATACAAAATCAAGACTCTGTATTGATTTTCGTGAACTAAACAAGATAGTTATACCACAAGCACAACCATTCCCATTAATAAACGACTTGATAATTAAGGCAAGAAACTGTAAATATTTCACTACACTTGACATCAATTCCGCGTTTTGGTCCATACCACTACGTATTGAAGACAGACAGAAGACAGGATTTGTCACACAGGATGGACATTATCAATGGACTTGCCTGCCGTTTGGACTGAAAACATCACCTGCTATTTTCCAGAGAATTTTATCAAATATATTAAGAAATAATAATTTAAAAGACTTTACTGAGTGTTACATTGATGATATACTAATATTTTCACAATCATTTGAAAAACACATAGAACACATAGAAAAAGTACTTACAGCAATAATAGATGAAGGATTCAGACTAAAATTAAAAAAATGTACATTTGCAGCAACATCAGTAAAATACTTAGGACACATAATAGGAAACAATACGGTAAAACCAATCAAAGATAATATTATTTCAATAAGGAACTTTCCAACACCAAAAACCCAAAAGAACATTAGACAGTTTCTAGGGAAGATTAACTTTTACAACGAATACATACCAAATAGTTCAATAATACTAGATCCACTACATAAATTACTGAGGAAAAATGTTCAATTTATATGGTCAGAAGAATGTGAAAAGGCTTTCTCTGATATAAAAAATGTATTATGCTCACAACCAGTACTGGAAATATTCGACAAAGACCTGCCTATATCAATCTACACGGATGCCTCTTTGAATGGCATAGGTGCAATATTAAAACAAATTCAAAAAAATGGAAAAGAAAAACCGGTTGCCTATTTTTCCAAGAAACTCAATGATACGCAAAAAAGGAAGAAGGCAATATACCTTGAATGCTTAGCAATTAAAGAAGCTATTAAATACTGGCAGTATTGGTTAATAGGAAGAAAATTCACAGTTTTTTCAGATCACAAACCATTAGAAAATCTCAATATAAAGGCTAGAACAGATGAGGAACTTGGTGAGTTGACCTTTTATTTGTCACAATATAACTTCAACATTAAATATATTCCGGGAAAGATTAACACTGAAGCAGATAGTCTCAGTAGAAATCCAGTATTAGAAGACAATGTTAATGATGAAGAAATTCTTAAAATTATAAATCTGATAACATTAGACGATATTAAGGCAGATCAACAGAAAAATAACAAAATATGGAAAATAAAAAACAAAATAATTGAAAAAAATGGGATACTATACAAAAAAAATCGAAATAGAGAAAAAGTTATACTATCTGAAGAATCTAGTATAAAGTTAATAAAAGAAATACACATCACATGGTGCCATTTAGGGATCAACCAAATGATCAATAAAATCAGTCCTTATTATACATCAAAGAATTTAACCAGAAACATTAAAAAAATATGCAAGAATTGTGAAACCTGTGTTAAGAATAAATCGAGAGGCCAAGATAAATACGGATTGATGTCACATCTGGGACCAGCATCAAAACCATTTCAGATAATGTCGATAGATACTATTGGTGGCTTTGGAGGACAAAGATCGACAAAGAAATACCTACACTTGTTAGTTGATCATTTTACAAGATTTGCGTTCATTCTAACATCAAAAACACAAAATGCTACAGATTTCATTAAGTTAGTAAAGAAAGTTCTAGAGACGGAAAAAATTGAGATATTACTAACAGATCAGTATCCAGGATTAAATTCAAAAGAATTTAAAGATTTTTTGACAGATAATGACGTAAAACTAATCTTTACTGCAGTTGATACTCCGTTTTCAAACGGTCTTAATGAAAGATTGAACCAAACACTAATTAATAAAATGAGGTGCAAAATAAATGAAAAGAAAGAAAAGAAATCCTGGACATCAATTGCAAGAGAATGTATAGATAAGTATAATGAAACCGAGCACTCAGTGACCGGCTTTGCACCAGTATATTTATTAGAAGGAAAAGTTACCAGCATCTTGCCACAAGAGTTACAACAACCAACAGTTACAGAAACTTGGATTAAAGATAGAAAAGAAGCACTAGAAAGAACAATCAGATCACATACATATAATAAAAAAATATTTGATAAAGGCAGAAGACAAATTGAATTCAACATAGGAGAACTAGTATATATTGAAAACGGAAATAAATTAAATAGAAAAAAATTGGATAATTTAAGAATCGGCCCATTCGAAATAACAGACAAAATATCAAATACAATATACAAAATAAACACAAGCAGAACAAAAAAGGATATGAGCTTATACCATATAACAAAACTTATTCGAATAGAAGACGAAATAAAGGATGAAGATTAACAATAGGTGCAGTTACAATGAGAATTACAGGAGTAATTCTCACCCTGGAGGAGGGAGATGTAAAGAAAATTATTTCTTTAATTTGAATATGCGCGCGCACCGTTAGTTTGACAGTTAGCCGGGCCCGTCGCGTCAATGAGTCTGTCATTGTCAAAAGACAAATTTGATTGTATATTTTTTAAGATTTATCAAGTTAAATAATTTTGTAGTTTATTAAGCTGTGTGAATCGAGAGGTGATAACAATAAACTTTTATTGTCGTTTCTTTATTTACAGGTAAGGTTGTTTTAGTTTTGTAAAGATTATATTATTATGATTGTGTGACCTACTCGATAAATAAAATTGCTTACTTTATTTACAGAGAAACTAATTGAAGTATTATTTTACCTCTTGGAATTGAATTATAATTAATTGTCTTATAAAACGACAATACTTGTTCATAATGGCACAAAAACTGCAGTTTGCATTTAGATATGAAGCATCACAAACTGACAATAAGACAAGTGTGATTGCCATAACCTCAATTACAACGAAGGATAACAAAAAGTATGTACTGCTAGAAGCTGATAGATACGCAAGTCGTCACATAGCACTAACTAAGACAGAAACCTACAAAAGAGTGAAAAAAAGTCTAAATCAAAGAAGTCAAGAGAGAACAGTATGGATTACATGCACAGAAGAAATGGTAAAGACCTATTTTGATGAAGATGATAATTTAATGTTTAATGATTTATACCTAAAAGAAATAAAAGAAACAGACATTGCAGAATCCACTCAGAAAAACGAAGGTCAATTGAATCTGAAAAATATATCAGAAAGATTTATGATTGAGAAATTTGTATGTAAATTCTCAAATGCGAAACAATGGATAGAAACGTTTGAGAATGAATGCAAACGATTTGAAATTAAGAATGATACACAAAGATAGAAATATTAAGATTATTCTTAGACAAATCATGTGCAGATTGGCACTCGGCATCATTGAAAACTTTGAAAATAGAGGCTGGATGGTCCGAGTGGAAAGACAAATTTTTGGATTCATTTGCTGATAAAGGATGGAGTACGGGAATGTATGCCATATTTTACAAATATAAAGAAGGATCACTGATGGAATATGCCATAAGAAAAGAAAAGTTATTATTAGATATGGATGAAAACATTGGTGGGAAAAGTCTAGTGACACTTATAGCAGCTGGCTTACCTGAATTTATTAGAAATAGAATTGATCCAGAAAAATGTGAAACCTCAACGAGATTGCTCCATGAAATAAGTAAGTGTGAAACTTTGGTAAATAATAAAAGCTTCATAAAAAAGAGAGAAGAGAGAGATGACAACAGGAAATACATTGGAGGCAAAAAGCCATGCAAAAACTGTCAAAATTTAAATAAAGGTACTCGATACCACTCAGAACAGTCATGTTGGTTTAAAAAAGAAGATAAAGAGAAACAAATGATTGGAAGTAATTCGGTAATAGAAGTAAGTCTAAGCGAAGAGACAAAAAACGAATAAGCACACCATTGATAAAAATAAATATGCTATTAGAAGACAAATTACAAGTAAATGGAACATATGATTCAGGCTCCCAAGTATCTCTAATAAACAAAAGATTAGTCAAAATACAAAATGATTCAGAAGATACAAATAGAATATTATTAAAAACTGTCAATGGTGTGACATACACAAAAGGTTTAATAAGTATAAAAGTAAAAATTTTTGATATAGAAGAATATGTTGATGTTTTCATTGTAGACAACAACGATTTTGAAGATTTCATTATAGGATTAGATATGATAAAAAAATTTAAATTATCTCAAAAGGAAGATCTAAAAATATCGCAAAAGACAAAGAGGGAGATAAATACTATGACTAGAATTGAGGAAATAGAAGCAATTAAAATCAATTTTAACGAACATGTAAGTAAAAATGAATTCATGACAAACCTACATCACTTGGACAACATAAAAAAGACTAAAATACAAAGTTTAATAGATAATTATAATACTGTATTTGCCAAAGATAAATATGATGTAGACACAGTAAAAAAATATGAAGCCCGGATAGACTTACTGGTGGATAAGTACTGCAGCAAAAGGCCATATCGTTGCACAATAGAAGATAAAATAGAAATAGAAAATCAGGTAGCAAATTTACTAAAAAATAACTTAATTGAAGAATCTTACAGTCCATTTGCAGCACCGGTTACCTTGGCATTTAAAAGAGACGAAAATACAAAATCAAGACTCTGTATTGATTTTCGTGAACTAAACAAGATAGTTATACCACAAGCACAACCATTCCCATTAATAAGCGACTTGATAATTAAGGCAAGAAACTGTAAATATTTCACTACACTTGACATCAATTCCGCGTTTTGGTCCATACCACTACGTATTGATGACAGACAGAAGACAGGATTTGTCACACAGGATGGACATTATCAATGGACTTGCCTGCCGTTTGGACTGAAAACATCACCTGCTATTTTCCAGAGAATTTTATCAAATATATTAAGAAATAATAATTTAAAAGACTTTACTGAGTGTTACATTGATGATATACTAATATTTTCACAATCATTTGAAAAACACATAGAACACATAGAAAAAGTACTTACAGCAATAATAGATGAAGGATTCAGACTAAAATTAAAAAAATGTACATTTGCAGCAACATCAGTAAAATACTTAGGACACATAATAGGAAACAATACGGTAAAACCAATCAAAGATAATATTATTTCAATAAGGAACTTTCCAACACCAAAAACCCAAAAGAACATTAGACAGTTTCTAGGGAAGATTAACTTTTACAACGAATACATACCAAATAGTTCAATAATACTAGATCCACTACATAAATTACTGAGGAAAAATGTTCAATTTATATGGTCAGAAGAATGTGAAAAGGCTTTCTCTGATATAAAAAATGTATTATGCTCACAACCAGTACTGGAAATATTCGACAAAGACCTGCCTATATCAATCTACACGGATGCCTCTTTGAATGGCATAGGTGCAATATTAAAACAAATTCAAAAAAATGGAAAAGAAAAACCGGTTGCCTATTTTTCCAAGAAACTCAATGATACGCAAAAAAGGAAGAAGGCAATATACCTTGAATGCTTAGCAATTAAAGAAGCTATTAAATACTGGCAGTATTGGTTAATAGGAAGAAAATTCACAGTTTTTTCAGATCACAAACCATTAGAAAATCTCAATATAAAGGCTAGAACAGATGAGGAACTTGGTGAGTTGACCTTTTATTTGTCACAATATAACTTCAACATTAGATATATTCCGGGAAAGATTAACACTGAAGCAGATAGTCTCAGTAGAAATCCAGTATTAGAAGACAATGTTAATGATGAAGAAATTCTTAAAATTATAAATCTGATAACATTAGACGATATTAAGGCAGATCAACAGAAAAATAACAAAATATGGAAAATAAAAAACAAAATAATTGAAAAAAATGGGATACTATACAAAAAAAATCGAAATAGAGAAAAAGTTATACTATCTGAAGAATCTAGTATAAAGTTAATAAAAGAAATACACATCACATGGTGCCATTTAGGGATCAACCAAATGATCAATAAAATCAGCCCTTATTATACATCAAAGAATTTAACCAGAAACATTAAAAAAATATGCAAGAATTGTGAAACCTGTGTTAAGAATAAATCGAGAGGCCAAGATAAATACGGATTGATGTCACATCTGGGACCAGCATCAAAACCATTTCAGATAATGTCGATAGATACTATTGGTGGCTTTGGAGGACAAAGATCGACAAAGAAATACCTACACTTGTTAGTTGATCATTTTACAAGATTTGCGTTCATTCTAACATCAAAAACACAAAATGCTACAGATTTCATTAAGTTAGTAAAGAAAGTTCTAGAGACGGAAAAAATTGAGATATTACTAACAGATCAGTATCCAGGATTAAATTCAAAAGAATTTAAAGATTTTTTGACAGATAATGACGTAAATCTAATCTTTACTGCAGTTGATACTCCGTTTTCAAACGGTCTTAATGAAAGATTGAACCAAACACTAATTAAAAAAATGAGGTGCAAAATAAATGAAAAGAAAGAAAAGAAATCCTGGACATCAATTGCAAGAGAATGTATAGATAAGTATAATGAAACCGAGCACTCAGTGACCGGCTTTGCACCAGTATATTTATTAGAAGGAAAAGTTACCAGCATCTTGCCACAAGAGTTACAACAACCAACAGTTACAGAAACTTGGATTAAAGATAGAAAAGAAGCACTAGAAAGAACAATCAGATCACATACATATAATAAAAAAATATTTGATAAAGGCAGAAGACAAATTGAATTCAACATAGGAGAACTAGTATATATTGAAAACGGAAATAAATTAAATAGAAAAAAATTGGATAATTTAAGAATCGGCCCATTCGAAATAACAGACAAAATATCAAATACAATATACAAAATAAACACAGGCAGAACAAAAAAGGATATGAGCTTATACCATATAACAAAACTTATTCGAATAGAAGACAAAATAAAGGATGAAGATTAACAATAGGTGCAGTTACAATGAGAATTACAGGAGTAATTCTCACCCTGGAGGAGGGAGATGTAAAGAAAATTATTTCTTTAATTTGAATATGCGCGCGCACCGTTAGTTTGACAGTTAGCCGGGCCCGTCGCGTCAATGAGTCTGTCATTGTCAAAAGACAAATTTGATTGTATATTTTTTAAGATTTATCAAGTTAAATAATTTTGCAGTTTATTAAGCTGTGTGAATCGAGAGGTGATAACAATAAACTTTTATTGTCGTTTCTTTATTTACAGGTAAGGTTGTTTTAGTTTTGTAAAGATTATATTATTATGATTGTGTGACCTACTCGATAAATAAAATTGCTTACTTTATTTACAGAGAAACTAATTGAAGTATTATTTTACCTCTTGGAATTGAAT
>SJJU01005372.1:0-19975 GCA_012932125.1 Conopomorpha cramerella
CACGCTTGGCAGGCGGTTGGACGATCGCAGTGGTGTTGTGGTTTAATTCAAAGAGAACGCAACTGCCCGTCCTCTGGAGAGTTCCCTCGGTCTTACGACCCCCCACGACGGGAAAAGTTGAGCTGGGGTGGTGACACATGTATTCTATTCGCCGTCACGGCTAACACTTGTTAAGGTGTAACTTCTTAAAGTGGTACAACTGTACATAGTACAAGGAAAACAATATCATGATGATGAACAATTATATCTCGTCGGTAATAACTTGTCCAAATATTCATATTAAAAATATGTGTCTTAGGTACTTAAGGGTTTAATTCATCGGTCATTGGTAAACATTTCCTTATACACACATCAAAAGTGTCTAGGAATGAAGAACATTTTTAGCTATAAAAAAATCAAATTTATTTAAATCAAATTTAATCTTCTGGATTAGTCTCTTACCTAATTCCCCATGCCTGTATCAATGACTGTCGAAACCGGAGGTCATGTATGAAAAGATGTATGAATGTAGATGAAGCGAAAGGGGTATGTCAGGACCGTGACAAATGGAGATCTGTAGTCTCTGTCTACCCCTCTGGGAGACAGGCGTGAAGTGTATGTATGTACAACCAGTGTTCGATTTGTTGACATACGATTTTTTTCGTAAATATTAATAATTGCCCTTAGATGTTAAAATAATTAGCGAAATATTAACCAAAATCAAGTAAAACATTAACTTCTTTGGCCTACACTCGGAATGTAAAATCAATGCTTTAAGTAAGTAATTCTTGAGGCGAATTTCTCTCTTTATGACTCTCGCTAAGAATCGAACAAAGCATAAAGCGTACTTTAGTAGTTATATTATAGTTCATACACACATCAAAAATGTCTAGGGATCAATTACATTTTAGAAGATTGCAATCAAGATATATTTTACAGAAACTGAATTCATTCATAATTTATTCAAAATGTGGTGATAAGTCATTGATACAGGCATGGGAAATTAGGTAGGAGACCAATCCAAAAGATTAGATTTGATTTAAATAAATTAGATTTTTTAGAGCTAAAAATATTCTTGATCCCTACACACTTTTGATGTGTGTAATTTATATTATGACTGTTATTCTAAACGAACAAATGTAGACTGAACTTTGACCTCTTAATCTCTCTATATCTTATATCTCATTGTACTTACACTAGTAGTGATCAGTTGCACACAACGCAATTTCATAATCACAGTATATTTGGCCACGCCTACTCTCTCTCCGAGCCGTGTTGATGTACCTATCCCTATTGCGTCGTTGGCCGCGTCACGCCGCCGGCCCTACGGCGTAACCTCGACCTTATACGTGAACAGTAACTTTACTATGAATACGAATCATGGTTCGTAAAAGTAACGATAAAAGTGAAGACAACCGTTTTGTTTTGGTTACGGATTATCGTGAGCGGTGAAATGTTGACTATGGAAACCGATATGCAGGCATGACTTGTCATATTGTTTTTATTCGGTGTAAACACTTTTTTTTATAATACGATACTGGCCACCTACATAATGTTGCATAAGGGTACTAATACACATGCTAGTTAATGGCATGCTTTTGCAGCGATTCCCGTAATATTATTCTTCCTATTAAAATCGAAGCTTTGAGATATTTGACACGTTGGTGGTAATTTACCGTAATAGCCCCAAAAGCATGCCACTAAGTAGCATGTCTATCAGTACCTTAAAAAAAGTTATGAAACAAACTGCCACTTATGGAACTAAAAAACTCTCTCTCTAAAAAATCTCCTCCATACTGGTTGGTCTAGGGCTAGGCAACTTTAGCACTGACGACCTCAACTCATAGGTTATTTTGCTTCTCACATTACTAAACTTATTTATTCTGTGACATAGAAATTGTCATCAAAATTGAGAAATTACTTTCTTGGTCGACCGTACCCCAAGATTTTATACCTACGTGATGCAGTGATGCATTAATATAACCTTAACCCTAGCCGCTCAAGCAGGAGAGCGCCGGCTATCAGAACAATTTTTTGTGTGCTTTCGTTGAGTGGCACACGAACCCTGGACTTGGAGCCTTCCTCGAGTCTTTTGAAGAGTGATATCGATGGTCCCAATTAAAGATGTCGGTAAGTAGTGCAATTTTAGGAATATATAATTTTCTACACCGTCAGATTGGCGATATTACGATCTACAAACTTACACGTATATTACGTAAAGATACCGAAGACTATAAGCTGTTGTAAATTTGTAGTATGTACCATAAGTAGTTTAGTTTTAATATTCAAAACTAACTTCCATCTTCTCTCCGGAACATGTTCCGTTTTGTAGATCCGACTTTCTTAATAGGGACCATCGATATGTAGCGTGTTGTTTTTTATAATACAGTGAACAAGCCTTTGACCATCACCCTAGTCAGTCCTAGCAAGGGGCGTCAAGAAAGACACGACGTAGTACAAATACGCGCTGTGATTGGCTGCTATGTCACACATCTTGCGACTCAGCTTGTTTGAACCAATTGCAATGCCTGATATGTCTTGTCATGTATTTCTTGGTGCGTTTTACTAGGGGGGCAGATAAATAGAGGGAAATTTCAAAATGTCGCAGATCCATCAGTAGGTAATGGTTGAAATCGGTTCTTTTTTATTTCAAATTATAATGAAATTTGCACGGATATTATACTTATCAAATTTTAACGGGTACACTTGACTGTTGAACGTGAATTTAGAAGATTCTTCATTGTACTATTATGTCACGCTTATTTTGTCACAGTGGTGGACGGAGTCTCAACATCTCTCGATCCGTGACTTATCACTTTCACTAAGTACAACGTTAATTCAAGGTCTAATACACGTTAACCGGTTTCGAATGATTTTGTGAGAGTTTTCGTTTCGCTCAGCACACTGTACCAATATGGCTACCGATATTTTGTAAGATTTTTTTAACGTTTGAACACCATCCTGCCTAATGTTAAGCATCGCTGCTTAACATGGTTTACGATGGAGCACACTTGTTAATTAGACACCTATTTGACCACCTGTAACTTGAATCCTGTGTTTTGTTGATGTGACTATTGGTTTGTGGTAGAAGCGTCTGTGGTCCATTTGGTCGGATACTTGACTTGGGAGATGGCGGGTTAGAGCCCGGCTACTGGACGTGTAGCAATGGGACTCTTTTTCAGAGCCTATGTACGCAAAGCAACGCTTGTACGGTGAAGAACAACATCGTGATGAAACCCGCACACCACAAGGTGTGTGAACCCTATAACCTCGACGGGCTCACACCCTGTCACGTTGGGTTAAATACGCTTGGTGAACCGTTGGTAATTGCTTTAGCTAGTGCCTCTGCCTACCCCGCTTGGCATTAAAAGGCGTGAAGTGTATTTTTATTTTTTGAAAACCTGCACACTATATAGTATTATATCTACACTTTACAAAGATCAGTGTTTTTTTTAAAAGATCCGTATGCAGTGATCACTACTTAAGTAGTGCTAATAATGTTTTACGTAAATGTTTATTCTTATAATGCACGGCCGTTACGTTGATCAAATCTGTGCCTAAAATAATCTTTTAATCCCTTGCGTACGCGAGTAACGCTCAATTTTATCCGTTATGGAACGAATGGTGATCACTACTTGAGTGAGTGCGTATTACAAATATTATGATCCAATTACGCTCTACCTCTATAATTACTTTAGATATGTACCTTTAGTATGTAACAAAAAATGTTTTTTTAATTTTTTTTATCACTGTGAATAAGCGTCTGACCACCATCATACTTGATGCTAAGCAGCAATGATTTATTTTTCACACAACTTCTTTGTCACTTGCTGGCCTGCGATATTTTCATTTGATTTGGTGTTTGATCGAGAAAACGATAGTCCGCTATGAGTATTTCTTAGACATTTAACTACCATTACAAAACTCCTGTAATCTTGGACGAACGGGAAGCATAAAATAAAAAAGACGATCAATAGATGTAGGCGTGTGGTGACGGCGAATAGAATACATGTGTCACCACCCCAGCACAACTTTTCCCGTAGTGGGTATCGTAAGATGCGAACGAGGGAACTATCAAGCATTGCGATTGGTTGAAACAAGCTAATTCGCTCTAGGTGTGACATAGCAGCCAATCAGCGCGTATTGTTCTATATCGTGTCTTTCTTGGCGCTCTTTATGGAGCTGCAGCAGCGCTCTCTGTGAGTTAAGCCACAACACCACTGCGATGCCTGCCAAGCGTGTCGATTAATTGACATTGCACTCCAATTGATCATGGAAATTTCATTTCTTTCTTTCTTCTTTCTTTCGATATTCCTGTGGAAGGTTTTCTTCTATCAGTGGACTGATTATGGTGACGAGCAAATGTACTACATTTACATATTTTTGTTCCTTCAGATCCACTTGAACATAGAACAATAACGACAGACAAAAGAAAAATAGTAACCCAAAACTCTGCATTAATAACACAGATGAACGCGATACATAGGTACGCAGCGACCTTCAAGTTGCGGAAGTGAAGTCAAAACGCTGAGTTATGCAACTGAGCCATGATTCGACTCGTTGGCAAATGACGTCAGGCATGACGTGAAGCAGTGCATTCTGTAAGTAAACAATCTAACAGAGACCCTGCGGCGCTGTTCTTAAATGTTATTTTCCAAAATTTACTGTGAGTATACACTAATTTACACTTCATGACTTAATCCCAAAGCGGGGTAGGTAGAGGCATTAGCTAAGCAAATGCCCGCGGTTCACGAAGCGTATGTAACCTAACGTGACTGGGGGTGAGCCCATCACCGTTATAGGGTTCACACACCTTGTGGTGTGCGGGTTTCATCACGCTGTTGCCCTTCACCGTACGAGCGTTGCGTTTCGCACATGGACTCTCAAAAAGAGTCCGATTGGTACACGTCCAGTTGCCTGACTCGAACCCGCGACCTCCCGACTGCAAGCCAATTATCCTACCAACTGGACGACATACGCTTGACAATGACAGATGTAGTGAATAGTACTAAATTGTCGTGAGATTTATCATAGTGATGTTACTTTGTATTGTATCGATACTTTTCTTTTTAATGGATAGCTACACCTGTTGGCTCTCATCTACACCGCACTCTCAGTGAAACTATCGACATGACCTCGCCATCGGCGTATATTAATGTCCCGGGACATACACACGGTATGTCCCGGGACATTACTATAACTGAAAACTAGATGTTTTTTTAAACGCAATGAACCAGTGTTTGACTACAACCCTGACTGATGTTAAGCAGCGATGTACTCTACGATGGAACACACTTGTTCATTAGATACCTATTCATCCGTGACTTGGAAGACCTGCAGACTATACTGCGCAGGAAACACAAACTCCGGCTAGCCACTCCACATCCTGGCGGTTCGCACTATGAAAGTGGACCCAATATACAAGGATGCACTTTGAAAGAATACCCTGTACTCTGCTTTACACACTGACTTAGGGCCTTACTAATAATGGCGGAATTGCTATTTCGTAGATACACAAAGCTCAACTTAACTTGTCAGTTGTATGTCAAATACGGAATAACCAGTTCAAGTGGACCTGTAATAACCGTTGTATAAGTGACAGTGCGTTTATTTGTAAGGGAGTTAGACTACATATATAATCAATTCATAATCAATCTTATTTTTTTCTTTGCTGCATCTACCTTACGCAAGAGGAACCAGCGCAGCTTCAATTAAGTGTTGTATCTTGTACCTACAGCCAGTACACCGACCATAGTTCAAAAGGCTGTTTACTAAATGACACCATACAATGTCAGCAGTTCTACTGCAGTGACTAAGGCCGCACTGTGTCGTAAGCGCGAGTTCATGGACAAGCTGTCAAGTTCACGGATTGTTTTAGCGGAGACAATAGGCGAACAGTGCGCCAGACCGGAGCAGCGATGGTGTTGTGCTGCATTTTCGTGAAACTGTATATACAGCGTGGAAATTTCTGTTCGGTAGAAATTTTCATTGATGTCACATTTTTTTATAGTATTTACCGGGATATTCCCACCCACTTTCCCACCACTGTGATTTCTGTTAGAGCCAGGATCTACAGCGGCATCCAGAATAGACAAGAGTTCAATCAGTGACGACTGGGCTAGATCCCGGGGGGCCTAGCCTTCTGTCTTGGATCCCACATAGTTATTAAACTAAAGACGGTATAGAAATAAGAAGAAAAAATACATGATGTCACATATGAAACCTAAACATTTTAACGCGTACAGCAATGGTGTTGTGCTGCATTTTTGTGAAACTGTATATACAGCGTGGAAATTTCTGTCCGGTAGAAATTTTCGTTGATGTCACGTATGCAACTTAAACATTTTAACGCGTAGGTATCCTTTTTTATAGACATCTAACTGTCCCGGCAAACTTTTGTTTTGTCATAGGAAGTCGCCTTTGTACCTCGTTTATTGGATGAAATATACCATTTAAACCTTTCCGGGACTGCCGCGAATAATTCGAGACCAAAATTAGCCAAATCGGCCCACCCGTTCTCGAGTTTTACAACATCAATTCAATTTTATAAAATAGATAGATAGAAGATAGATACCTAAGCGTGCAGTTTCAAATGAATATGAAGTATAGCAAACTTGCAGCTGTCTTAAAGCTTGCTTCTGCAAAAAAGCCCCAGGATTTGCTATGCAGCTCCTATTTACCGGGATAATTTCACCCTCTTTTTCATCACTGGGTCTCCCATCACCATGAGTTAGTTATACTGTAGATCCGGGATGTATCTCATGCTGATGTGGGCTGTAAATAGAATGCATCAGGTTCCTGCCTGCATGTTCCTGTCACATCGTGGGAGCCGACTATGGAACCTGGGTATTTGGATTATTTTGGTTTTGAACTAGCAACCGTGGGCATTTGCTTACTAAGCAAGTGCCTACCCCGCTTTGGGATTATAAAAGTCGTGAAGTGTATTTATTTAATTTTATTTGAACTAGCACCTTGTAACTGAAGGTCCATAGTGACTTTACTCCTCATGCTAAATGAGGCCATAGAGTCTGTGTATGGCTGTTTTATTTTTATTTCTGGTCTAACAGTAGCGTTGCTTCCTTCCGCTGATTAATGTAAGAATGAGAAGACATGAGAATTCAATCCAGTAGTTATCATAAACCATTTTATTTTGTTTCAACGCCATTTTAACTTTGGCCATACATGTTAGATGGAGAATTATGTTAAGTTTGATAAGTGCCTAGATCTTTGCCCAATAAAATATAAATATTTCAAGTTCCTAAATAATAGTAGTAACTAAGTGGGTGACTGGTGGATGCTGCAGACGTGGACCTGAAGAGATGCCTGTCTGCAGTTTCTACTAGGTACCTTAAACATTGCAATGTTAGAAAATGACTTCTAAGTTGTAACTAAACCTATTTTATAAGAACTTAACTGTACACTTAGAACGCAATAAACATTTTGTTTTGTATTTGTAAAATTGATAAATAAACACTCTTCACGCCTTTCAATCCCAAAGCGAGACAGGCAGAGGTACTAACTAAGCAAATGCCCACGGTTCACCAAGCCATCATTAACCCAACCCATCATCATCATCATCAGCCCATATATGTCCACTGCTGGAATAGGCCCCTCATTGCTCAATAATCCCTTAGAAACCCGTGGCGTGCACACCATATAGGCAAAAAGACACTGCCTACCTTAGTATTTTGGTTACCTAACCTAATAATAGAGTTATTGCTAGATTCTTTTTTATTGTACTCACGACATAGGCTAACGAAGGTCCTGTGTTTTGTGGGTGAGTAGATATGTAGGTAATGTACCTATATTTCGTAAGGACAAGTTACCTATACATAGGTGACAATTCTTGGGGATTACTGCCTACCTTGTAGTAAAAGCCAGTGCACGCCATTGTCAGCAACCCCTTAACAATCTCTAGGTCGCATTTTAAATCGTCGTCTATTACTAGATCATCATCATCATCATCAGCCACATAACGTCCACTGCTGGACGAGGGCCTTCCCCAATGAGATCCGTCATTTGGGGTGAAATGCCAGTAATCGCCACGCTTGGCAGGCGGGTTGGCGATCGCAGTGGTGTGGTGGTTTAACTCACAGAGAGCGCTGCTGCCCGTTCTCTGGAGAGCTCCCTCGGTCGCCTCTTACGACCCCCATGACGGGAAAAGTTGGGCTGGGGTGGTGACACATGTATTCTATTCGCCGTCACCGGACGGCACATTAGTAGATAGACATCTAATATTATAATATTTACGTCCGTGAACAAATGGGAACACAAGGTGAGCCCCTTGTCTCGCCTAAACGCTATCTCTGTAGGTATCATGTGAGACAGTCGCAGAAATAACGATTATACTGAACAATACTATTATGAATGACAGTGTTCCGTGAAGCAAAGATACGATTGCTTACTTATCTAAAGGTATATTAAATTGAATAACGTACATGTAGCATTATTATCAAGAAATTGACAGTGTTTAATATTTTTTATTTTTTAAACACTTTAATGCACAAAAAAGAAAGCTAAAGCATTTTGATAGTCAACCGCCAGTAATAATGGGAAAAACCGATGGGTGTGCCAGGATACAATAAAAAAAAACAAAATAGAAATTAAAACACGACAATTATACAAACAATTAGGAAAGGAAAACAACGTTTAATGTCTGTTTTAAAAAAAACCTAGTTGTTTGAAACCAAAAAAAAAGATGCCAGTTGTGTTTCCTGCAATACATAGGTTATGGACAAGATTATTGGGGAAAGGTAAGGGGTAAAATTGCCAACAAAAGATAAATGGATAATTTGTATCCTTGTCAGCCGCGTGGTGACGGCGAATAGAATACATGTGTCACCACCCTAGTCCAACTATTTCCGTCGTGGGGGGTCGTAAGAGGCGACCGAGGGAACTCTCCAGAGTACGGGCATCAGCGCTCTCTGTGAATTATACCATAACATTAAGCGATTGCCATCCCGTCTGAACTTCCCCCCAAATTACGGAAATCATTGGGGGAGGCCCTCTTCCAGCTTTGCACGTTATGTGGCGATGATGATTATGTATTTGTCTCACGAAAGTACGTATTAAGGAGAGGCAGGTGGGCCTCGGCAGACGTACGTATTAATTTAGAACCTCGTTTCAAGATTATAAGCTATGTCAATTTGTTCTTTACGTAACTCCAATGCAACAAAGTAACATGATAAGATTGAGCGAAACATCGACCAAAATGGTGTGGTATTAAAATGTATTGTAAATATGACGACCGGATGGACTAGTGATCAGGGGGTTAAGTTTTTTTTTTAAATACATTAGACATGCGTTCGACCACCATCCTGCCTGATGTTAAGCAGCAATGTGATCTACGATGGAGCACACTTGTTAATTAGGTACCTATTCACCCCAGTGACTTGACGACCTTCAGACTGTACTGCGCAGGAAACACAGACTCCGGCAAGTCATTTCGCATCCTTGCGGTTCGCACTATGAACGTAGACGCAAACCGCTAAGTATGTTACACTCTCGTTGCATCGCTCTGGCATGGTAGCGGCAAAAGATGTGCATCGCTTTTTTACTACGGACGACAGTGAAAGGAAAATAAATCGGAATCAGCAATGCACATCGTTTGCGATATGATTCTAGAGCGATGCAGAGATGATAGAGTGCAGTAGACTTACTTACTTAAGTCCTATGGTACCACTGGTACAAAGGGACTTTACAAGATGGCGCCACGCCGTCCTGTCCTCTGCGACTGCTCTGGCATCGGAGCAGCTCAGCCCTCGCGCTCTCAGCTCGCCGTCGACGGTGCTCCGCCACGTGTGCACGTTGCGTCCAGGCCTGCGTCGACCTCCTTAGACCCCAAGATACCTGCGTTGACCTCCTTAGACCGCAGGATACCTGCGTCTAGGTCGCGGGTTTCATTACCACCGCCATCATAATGCTTTAGTAATGACCTGAGGCGTTTGTTGTGTACTTTTGTATGTATTGTCTACATTATGTATGTACTTAAAAGTATTTATGTAAATATATCTCTCTGGCACCTATAGTACAGGATATCCTAGTTTGGCGTCAAGTGACCGTGGGTGAAATTGTAATGTCCCGGGGATTGTACATAGTATAAAACAAACTCGCCCTCTCTCCCTATGCATGGACAGACAGCGGGAGGAGACTTTGTGTGATTTGTGATCTAGAGATAAATCTTTAAAACTACGCAACGGATTTTGGTGCTGTTTTCTTTAATAGATAGAGTGATTATGTTACTGTTAATAAGGTATATTGGCAGAATAACGTTTGCCGGATCAGCTATAGTTACTATAAAAAAAAAAACAAAAAAATTAAGTAAGTGGAATGCGTTAAGCTTATTTTACTTTGAATGTGTTATCGTTATGAAATAGTAGTTACAATGTATTTTATCGTTTGATAACAAACAATTGTCGGTTTGATGTTACCTACATTATCTCTAGATTTTGTAACTATCCGTACGATTTGTTTAAGGATTTCTCCGTAACTACCAAAAAGCATTAAATTCGCCGCTAAAATTTTGTATATGTAGCCTAAATGTCAGGTACCAACTACCTGCTACGTGCGATCGGAAGATTCAGACTTCTTATCAATAAATAAACTTCAGTTTATAGTATAATCGATAAATCCTACGCAACACTAAGAAGTAGTACGTAGCACGTATGAAAAACATTGCGATATTGTCATCACATGAAGAAGTCGTTATATCACGGATCATTAAGGATTATTTTGCCAAACCAAGCCGGTTCACCAAGTGATACAGCCGTGTAGTGACGGCGAATAGAATACACGTGTCACCACCCCAGCAACACTTTTCCCGTCATGGGGGTCATAAGAGGTGACCGAGGAAGTTCTACAGAGAACGGGCCGCAGCGCTCTCTGTGGCTTAAACCACAACACCACTGCGATCGACAACGCGCCTGCCAAGCGTGGCGATTATTGGCATTTCCCTCCAAATGATCACGGAAATCTTTGGGGGAGATCCTCGTCCAGTAGTGGACTTCATGTGGCTGATGATGATGATACTGTTTTAACCCAACGTGGCAGAGACTGAGCCCATCGCTATAGGGTGTGTGTGTTGTGTTCCTATGGCACCCCAGAGGTGCAGAGGGCCTTGACAAGATCACGCCACGCCTTCCTGTCCTCAACAACGCTCTTGGCCTCGCTCCAGCTCACTCCTGCAGCACGCACTTCACTCTCGACGGTTCGGCGCCATGATTGAACGGGACGGCCTCTGGCTCTCTTGCCGTTTGGAGATCGCCACTCGAAAGCGATACTGGCATTATTCGATGCTCCTCTACGAATTGTGTGGTCTATCCATCTCCATATCCTCATGGCGATTTCTTTGCCTATGGGAGACTGGTTACACAATTTCCATAGATCATTATTGCGTATCGTCTTCGGCCAGTAGATACGAAGAATCGACCTGAGGGACTTATTGACGAAAACTTGCAGTTTGTATGTCAGGCCCTTCGTCATTCTCCACGTCGTTATAGGGTGCAATACAGTAAATTTTGTTTATCGTATTTATATTACTGATGATAATATGTTGGTGTAGTGGTCAGCATGTCTGCCTCTATTCCCTAATGTCGTGGGTTCGATTCCCACCGCTAACGGGTACTTAGGTGATGAGCTATTAAGTACATGATGGATGTGTTTAGTTTTTTATTTATATAACTATGTATTTAAAAAATATATATTATAGTGAGTATATTTCGTTGTCTGAATTCCATAGCACAAGTGTTTTAGGTACTTAACATGGGATGACGACAATACCTATGTGTGTTGTTGTGAAATGTTTATTTATTTATCTAAGCATAGGGACAGAGTGAGGCGAGTTTGTTTTATACTATGTGTCGATATGTCTAAAATAATCTAATCGTACTTTATGATTAATCGTAACGTTATGATCAGTAATTGTTGTTTATTTTGAAATATTCATGTTACTTCCTGTTACACACATCGAAAGTGTCTGCAAGAATGCACTGCAATCAAGAATATATTTCACAAAAACTGAATTAATTCATAACTTATTCAAAATGTGGTGACAAGTCATTAATAAAGGCATGGGGTAGGAGACCAATCCAGGAGATAAGATTTGATTTAAATAAATTAGAGTTTTTTAGAGCTAAAATGTTCTTGATCCCTAGACACTTTTGATGTGTGTATTAGTTAATGCTGATCGGTTTGACTCGATTTACATGAACCGATGCAGCCAGCTCCATATAAATAGTGATTGGCTTTTAAGCTTACTAACATTAGCTTTAGATTTGTACTTAATATACATTGCTACTAACAAATGGTGAGCCTGCGTTGTTTTGAAGAAATTACATTGTAATATTGACATTATAATAGCCGATATAAAAAAGAGGCTCTACTCAAATCGAAGGTATTTTTTTTTATATTTTTGCATTTGTTACACAACTTTTGACTGAGTGAACAGATTTGGTTTTTTTATATTTTTGCATTTGTTTTTAAAAAAATGGTTTGTATCTATTGAAATTTGGTTCAGTTCTGACATTGTCAGTCCATGAGATAAGCACAAAAGACTTGGGAAAAAAATATAACCGACATCATTTTTTTTTCATTTTCATCAGGTTTTTTTTAAAGTTATTAAAAGAAACACTAAACTTTGAATCCCAGAAATATGCTATGATGATGGCTTTATTTATTATTATTAAAAGTATAGATATTTTATAAAAAAAGGTCCGTAAAGTCATTATAAAAACGTGAAAATAATCACACTTACGCCATTTAGTCTCAAGGTGGGACAGAGACTAAGGGTCTTACTAATAACGGCAGAATTGCTATTTCGAAGATACACAAAGTACAACTTAACTTGTCATTTGTATGTCAAGTACGGAATAACCAGTTCAAGTAGACCTGTAATTACCGTTGTATAAGTGACAAGGCGTTTATTAGTAAGGGAGTAAGACTAAGACTAAGCAATCACGATTGTTATTCAATACAACATACCTATCTCTTTAATTCGAACACGTTGTACGTTCAGTTGTAAATAATAACAGCCTACAAATGCAAATCATATAACACGCCACAATTAAGACGTTGCCTCAACAACAAAACATAGTCTTTACTACAACGAAAATGTTCACTCATACAACTCGAAATAGGAAGTCAAAATATTCTCGGCCCGCTTACCCGCTGTGTATATACACAGGTACACAACATGTGTATGTGTGCGTGTGTGAGCTACGCATGTGTGCTAACGTGCAACTATTTGTTCGAGGTCGTCCACATTTGATACGTCGACATAGCCGTGCAAATTTTGTTCGGAGCTAAGGTCGTTGTACGAGACCAGGGTCGCACGGTCGTATCTCTAAATTTCTGCCTGTTAATTATAAAAATAATGCGTTATATAACCGTGATGCTGTCCCACTCTAGCGTTGGGCGTTCGCGTTCTCCGTCTCTGTAAGGAGCCGAGCGCGCGAGTTAGTGTGTGTGTGTGTCTAGAAAAAAAAAGTACATGCACAAATTTTTCGGGTGATGCGTTTTTGTTTGTGTGCGTGAATGAGTGGTTCTCAGTAAGGGATAACCGGCTGGGTTTTTTTTTTAACTTTTTTTTTTACATTAAGAATAATTTTTTTTTAAAGAAAGTTACATTCCTGTGACTACGCGTGCGACTCTACGCGCTACGTGCGTAGCAACACCGTAAATAGAAAAATAAACTACTCCGTTTTGTCACGCATAATCATAGGACATTCCAAAACACCGAATGTTTTTGACGAAAAAAAAAAGTTTTAAATGCTAATTCGCCGGTGGGCTTCACGAAATGTTGTTGTTGGCCATTTTTGGCTATTGTGATGGCCGAGTTTAAAGAAAATTAATATAAATCCGTTCGTTTCTCGTGTAGGCGAATTTATTGCATGGAGAGTGTTTTGTACCTTTAAAGGGTTGGTGAATACATTTATCTAGTCATTGTGACAGCGAAATAGAATGAACAGTAGAAAATAGTGGGTCGTTGAACTCCTGACAAGCTTTTTTGACTCTATCAGTGTTTTAAGGCATAAAATGTCAGTATTTATAGAACAAGTTAGAACTTAGATTAGTGTTTATGTTCAATCAGATAAAATAAAACTGTTATCCTAATAATATAGTACAAATTAACCTGTAATAAAATAAGTACAAATTTTAATGTAAAAGTTTATAACATGTGAGATAAGAGTGTGTTTCTATGTTGTTTCGTGGTAGAAAATTACTGAAACCATTTTAAAGAAACATGATGGGATTATAATTTAGTGCATTGACAGAAATATATTTTGTTCCGATCCTGGCTAACTAAAACTTTCAGAAATAAAATCCCGTAAGTGATAATACGTAACATTAATATTACTTGAACACAAATAAATAAATTTGAATTTGAAGCATTTATACCAAATCAAAATGGCTTATAAAACCATCAAACTTTTTTATATGTAAAATAGTAACTACCTACTATTATTGTTATTGCCTAATTATTAAATGATAACTTGCGATGTTTTTACCATAAAATTATAACTATATAATCTCCTGCAGGGGTAGACAGAAATCAGTAATCTCCCTCTCTAAAAATCCTCTTTCTTACTTGAACGAAACTAGATGGGTAGGTAAGGTAGGTACATTAATGAAACGCAAATATTCTTATATCTTATGTTATGTAAGTACCCATTATTTTCATTGAATCTTTGTTTCTATTTTAAAATGCACGTAACACCAGTTGACTTCTGCCAACGCTCATTTCCCCTGCGATTGTTCGCTGAAAAAACTTCAATAAACCGCTCTATACTGAAAATAAATCCACGCCATCCACTATATTGCGGACTAGAGAGAGATGTTATATCTTCCCACACTCTTGCATTTGAAAATATACTCTCACGAAAATAATAAACACCAATGCGCGGCTGTGCTGGCTTACACGTGCCGTTTTTTTTTTGTGTGTTGTTGTATATAGTTGGATGCGATCTCTGACATTGTATGCAGGCCGTTCGCGCACACGCGACATTGGATAACGAACTCTACCGCTGCGTTGCCAACGTTCAAAATCCGTTGTAGGTTTCGTTGGTCTATGAAGCCAGTTCATTTTCGGTCCTCTTCCCCCCGCCGCGTCTCTCGCGTTCACTGCGCCTTATTTACTGACGCACACATCGGCAGTCTGTTCCGCGTCTTGTTCTTTTACAAATAGATGCAAAAATAATCGGCACTCATTCCGTGTGTGCGTGTGTGTGCAATGTATGCCGACGCCGATAAACCGAATCTCGCATGCGAGGCCTCCGAAATGGGTGAATGCTGAAAAATATACGTTAATGTAACTGAATTCGGTGTTTTGTCCATTGTAACGTGAGCCGGGTGGTCGGTGAATGTTGATGCTACTGTAGCTCGCGGAGAAACTGTACTCGCGAAAAGTATACTGATAAAATTTTTTCGTGTAACTTTTGTAATGCACAAGGCATTGATGTATCTCTTATCTTTCGGTTCACTTATCACTGGTTTATCGCTTCGTAGTACCGGTGCAGTCCATTATATATTACACGTATATCATACGGCTTAAATTAGGTGAGGTGTTATTTTTTTGTTGTTGATTATAGAGTATAAAAATCTACATGTACGTCACGAAATGTTATTCTATTAAAAAGTTAGGAGAAGTTGCACGTATTTCACCGTAAGTGCACATATGTGTTTTTTTATTTGACGCATTCGACGCACATGAAATAGTTGAAAACATAGAAGAAAACCGTTGAAAACGTAGATTAAAGTACACAGAAAATATACAAGTGCGTCAGTAATTGTTGTTGCCCTACTAATGAATAAGGTGATTTTGCACGTATATCACCGTATGGAACAGTACGTTGTCTGATTTTCATTATTAAATGTTTAAAAAAAAACCTGCACAAATTGCCCATCAGCTATTTCAGTTTTACGTCATCATCACACAAAAACTGTAGCAAAAGAAGAAATTGCACGTAAATCACCGTAAGAAACCCTTACGTTGTCAGTTTTTCATTATTAAAAACTTTATTAAAACCTGCATGAATTGCTCACAAACTGCATGATTTTTTTAATTGACGTCTTCACTACACAAAAACAATTTTATTAACGCAAAATAAAATGTTAATATAGTAGAAAACTGCAGAATTACACATCGAGATTTCGTGCGGAAAAACAATGCACGTGAAAAAAAACCTCTCACACACGCACACAAATATAGTATCTACGTATAAACACGTATGAGCCGTTGTTGCGTGCAACATTTACTACACAACAGTTCAATTTATACAGTACTGCAAACAGTGTACGTCAATTGGTCCATCGCCAGTCTATGTCTGCGAAGATATTTTAGATGTCATTATGAATGACTAGCCGCACCGCGTGGTGTTACTCACGTTTTTATTATTCTCTATCCCGTAGGTATTTCGTGATAAAACATAGCCTGCGGTCACCGGAAACAGTAGTAGTGTAGCTTCCCAACAGTGAAAGGTTTTTTCAAATCTGTCAGGTACTTTCGAAGACACGATACAAACTAAAAATCAAATCTTTCCTCTCTCTAGTGTTAGTATAGATGAAATCAGCTTTTGACGCCAATGCATTACTTACATCAGAACTAATGGTGAAAACACTTGCGTTCCGAATTCATAGAGAAAAAATAGACGCGAATACGGGACAATGGTGACATGTTTATGGCTATCGGGTATGGAACGGTGTGCCATTTTTTTCTGTACTTTGTAGTTATTAGCGCTTGTGATGTGACGTGCTATAAGAGTTCTATGAAAAGAATATAAAAGTATTATACAACGCATAAAATCTCGTAATTAGGTTAGCAGAACCTTTGTAGACGATATGACGCCTCCTAAGTCACTTCTATACTGATGATTTGATAGACAAATTGTAAGGATATTTTTTTTTAAAGAAATGAGCACATACGTTGTGTCATGCAACTGTATAGAAACGTCGAGTACAAACAAAGGTAATCTTCGAGCTAAAATCGCGCCGGAGGATATATTTTTTTTAATGAGCACTGACGTTGTATTTTGTGTGACGATGTGTTGTGTTTTTTTTTTAATTTAAAACGAGGTGTTATATTCGATTTAAAAACATAAATTGTAAGGATATCGGATGAACAGTGATCATAAAATATCTTATACTTCTAAGGTCACTTTTTACGCTGTTGTTTGGAAGAAAGAGTCCGGTATGATTATTTTTAGTTCTCAGGTTAACGGGACATCAATTTAGATTAAAATTATTCCTGCGATATTGCTTAATTATATCTAGGTCTTTAGGTATGAGACTGCAGTGAAATTTTGTATTATCTGTAGGATGGATAGACATTAATGAACGAACTCGACTAGTGGTCGATGCTAGTGCATCTAGGAAAATGGTCGTTGGTTCCATTCCTGCCTACGGCGTAATACTAATAATACTAAAGTCATAGGAGGAGAGGATGTTTGTTTCTAATTAATGCTATAAGCCGTCATATCAAGAAAGGGTGTAACATTATATTTATTTTTATGGGAATATATGCTTTATTTGTTCGGATTATTCTAGTATTAATACTATTAGCACACATTTCCGTGAAAATAAATGTAAAGTTACGCCCTGTCTTCTTATGATGGCTGTATACCAGAATAAAATTTTTAGAAGAAGAACACTTTCCTCTTACAAAAAAAATGTTTTGTCTTTTGCACTCATCAACTTTTGTTAGTAGTAAGGAGCAAGAGATGGCGTGATAAGGCCTAGTAGATTGCAATCAAGAATGTAATATTTTACAAAAACTGAATTCATTCATAATTTATTCAAAATATGGTGATAAGTCATTGATACAGGCATAGGAAAATACGTAGGAGACCAATCCAGAAGATTAGATTGATTTAAATAAATTAGATTTTTTTAGAACTAAAAATGTTTTTGATCCCTACACACTTTTGATGTGTGTAGTTGCATCGCTCTGGCATAGTAGCGGCAAACGATGTGCATTGCTCATTTCGTTACTTTCATATCATACATCGTTTGCAGCTACGTTGCCAGAGCAATGCAACTGTGAGACATGGCCCCCAGGACCGTTACCTGCTGCGGTGGCGCGAAGTGGCCCAAATGAGGGACGAGGGAGGAAATGGGGAGACGTCTTTGCCCAACAGTGGGACACAACACAGGCTACATAAACAATAGTAAAGGTAGTAAATCGTCAGTTCTAAGAAGAAGTAAGTAAAAAAAAGTCTACTTTACAGGAGAGCAAAATAACTCCGATAAATTTTAGTTAGCTACATTAGAGATATACATTATTTGGAAAAAGTATTTAAAGTCGCCTTAATGATAAAATAAAAGTAGTTTTATTTGAGAAAATAATACTAATTAAGAGTTACCGTGACGAATGGTATCAAAATGTAAAAACCGCCAAAAAATAACTTACTGCACTGTTAGAACTTCACTGACGAATTGCATTTTTAGTCACAGCAAAATAAAGGAGTCTAAAACAGTGACAGTTTTATCTATGTCATCAAACTATAAGCGGTGAATAAGCTAATTAGCGGTAGGCAGATGTCGTAAGTCGTTCCATTAAGCCTAAATGATTTGCACGCAGGCTACAGGTACAGTTATCCGGCAATAAATATTGCAAAAGTCAATCTCTGGAAAGAGAATGAAACGGTTAATTTGGAAACGGCATCGTAGTGGTACTTATAGGTACCGCTTTAAAAGTAATGTGGGTAGATAGTTTCCATTTTAGGAATTTTATGGCCTTATATAAAACAGTACTCAAGTATTACTTGAGCATAGTCGAAAATGGGTCTTTATGATGATTTTAAAGTGTTAATATTATACACAAAGTTTAGTTACATCTGTATGTAAAAAAAAATACACTTCACGCCTTTTAATCCCAAAGCGGGGTAGGCAGTGGCACTTGTTTAATAAGCAAATGACCACGGTTCACCAAGCGTATTTAACCCAACGTGACAGGGGGTGAGCCCATCGCCGTTATAGGGGTTCACACACCTTGTGGTGTGCGGGTTTCATCACGATGTTGTCCTTCACCGTACGAGCGTCGCGTTGCGTACATAGGCTCTGAAAAAGAGTCCCATTGGTACACGTCCAGTAGCCGGACTCGAACCCGCGACCTCCCGGTTAAAAGTCAAGTATCCGACCAACTGGACCACAGACACTCAACACATCACACACATCTGTTTGTGTTTAAAGCTTTTGCCCTATATTTTTTTAATCACTATGAACAAGCGTTTGACCACCACCCTGTCTGATGTTAAGCAGCGATGTGGTCTACTATGGAGCATACTTGTTAATTAAGTACCTACTCACCCGCGACATTAGCATAATTCTATGCTACTCAAAAAGCTCCACACGGGTCTATCGTCATCGTTCTACAAGGAATTCTGAAGGGATTACATGAAATAACTTCTACTTTCAGAAAGAAGACGCGTAAGTATCCAGAGAATGGCCAGTACGTCGAGAGGCAGGTGGAAACCTGACGTACGGAGTTTGGGGACCGCTCTTGGATGTAGCTCAGGATGTTTCGTGGGCGTCTGCAATAATATGCGAGTATTATTACAATAGGTTTTAGTGGATTCGAGTCCCGCATAACCCCGTCAACGGTGTACTATTTGTAATGGATTTCCCCACGACAGAATAGGAATTGGGTGAAGATAGGTGATATCTATACTTATAATAATACTGTTCAGGGTCCAAAACTGTACCTACATTGATTCTTTTTACGATAAAATCGGTGGAGTATATTAATTTTCCGTTACAGAAGCCAAATTTCACATTTTTGGAAAAAAATGTGTGTCTGTAAGTTTGCCCGCGAATCACATCAAAACGGCTGGAGAAATTTCGATGAAATTTGGCACGCAGATACCTTATACATTGGAATAACATTTAGGCTAACTTTTATCCCGTAAACTCTGACATAAAAGTTAAATAACACTCTTAAACCCAAAGCGGGGTTGACAGAGGCACTTTCTAAACAAATACCCACGGTTCACAAGGCGTATTTAAT
>SJJU01005373.1:0-16623 GCA_012932125.1 Conopomorpha cramerella
CCCCCCCCGGGGACTAGAGGAGCACGCCCAATGACCCTCCCGTATACACGGGAGGCGAGGACACCACGGGCAGGCGCCAAACGGCGCAAATCCCGTCTCCCCACCCCGAAAGGGTGTGAGCAGACCACGAGTAGTCGGTCTACCCTATTATCTGGTATCATATGATGATCTTTGTTTTAAACAGAATGCATTAGGTGCCTTTCTTCTTGGCATGTTGTGAGAGTTGACTAGGTTTGGGATCTGGAGATTTATTTTTAGTCAGGCTATGAGCTAAGCATACATAGGGACAGACAGCGGGAGGAAACTTTGTTTTATACTATGTATTGATTTAACGGTTCACCGAACTTACTTAACCCAAGTTATAACGAATGAGCCTATCGTCGTTTTAAGTTTCGACCACGAAGTGTTAAGCGGGTTCCATCACGACGTTTTTCTTTACCGCATGAGCGTTCGGCGGCGGTACTTACATAGGCTCTTTTTTATAGGTATTAAAAATATATATACCTACCTCTGCCACAGTTGCCAGATTGGTTGTAAACCCCTAAAACATAAATCCGTTATGATGCAACCCGCAGCATTGGCCCCGAACTACTATTCTGAAACATTAATCGGTTCTCAAGTAGATAATTCGTGCATTGACGTCTCTTTTACTGAAACACTAATAGAGCACAACAAACAAAACTTGAGGAGGGATCAGTGCTTGGATGGAGTTTTAGAATACAGGACTTAAAACCTTTACGAACCATTTATACCCCGTATTATACTATAGTGTCTTCTACACATATTTTAAGCGACTTGAAGAAAGGAGTCTTTCTCAATTCGACCGTATATAATCATTTTTTTTACGTTTGTTCCCGAATAACTTTGTCCTTTTAGAACCAATTTTAGTAAAAGAACAGTGAAGTCGATATTTTTTCCTTTAAAATTATACTATAAAAGTTTCTTAAAGTTATCGTTTTTTTTTCATTCTCAATTGTGACTAGGACCTCGTTTTGGAATTGAACCTATCATAAGAAGGAAACCTCTATGCCAGATCTTAACTTCAGTATTGCGTATGTCTAATAATATGTCAGTGGATTTTGCTCCGTTTATACAGATATACAATTTTATCTATCTCATATCTGCAGCGGTAGAATGGATCGTAACGACGCCGCAACACGCCAGCGCATTCGCAGACAGGGCTGTGGTCGCGGGGTACGAAGGTCACGACGGATCTCCATTGTGGATTATACGAGCACACCACGGAGGCGACCTTGTTCCTGGCAAAATTGCTGTTAAACACCGTGCGGCGTACGTGCCTTGGGGTGGTAAAGAAGTCAACGTTCAAAACATCGAGGTATGTAAATCCATTTTCTATATTAACACATTCTTGGACGATAAGTTAAATACTAAGGTAGCTTCGACGGACGGGTTGCATCCCGAAATGGTTAAATTGCTACTATTATAGTGGAGTCAAGACACTTCTCGACAAACTGAGAGTGTAGGATGCCCTTAGGCAGGGTAGACTGATGATATGCGCAAGATGGCTGGCAGAAGCTGGATGCAAGGAGCCGAAAACAGTTCACATTGGAGTGCAATGGGAGAGGCCTTTATCCAGCAGAGTACAAGTATGAGCTGATGATGATGACTTTTATAGCCCTTAATGAGTCCTAAGTAGTGACAAATAATTATTATTAATCACTACTTAGGACTCATTTAGGTGCTGGCATGGCATGGTCATTAGGCGCTTAGATGAGAATCTTCTCCACTGCCCAGTGAGATGTTTAACTCTGTAAATTTGAGCAGAGGGCTAATAATCTCACAACTTATACTGCTTCATCTTTCTTCGTAATTGGACATGTCATGTCCAAAGAGATATTTTCTTTAAGAAAAACCACAAAAACCGAGTCCGAAGACGAACGATCATAAAATAAAGTGGCTGTATCTCTTTGGTTTCCCATCCATCTTTCTACAAGCTGTTTTTTTTTTGTCCTCATTAGATCTCCCAAAAAGTTGCATTCGTATCTGAATAAGTTTTTATTCCTTGTTGTGGTTTCATCACGGAGTTATCCTTCATCAAACCAGTACGTACCGTATATAGAAACTGAAGGAAAGAGAGAACAATCGGTCAGCAGTTGGAACAGCCTGACTAGAAATCACAACGTTCCGAATAAAGTACTAAGTACTCGACAGCTAAACTATAGACTCTTTATAATGAAAACCGTTCAATACTAAAATAATAATGCAAATAATATTATGTTTCCAGATTTGTTGTGCACGTCCTGAAAAAGTTAAATGGGTACCTAGCCGCGACGGTCAAGTTCCACCAAAAGCGATACCTGGCGGCCATCTGGCTAATGGAGAAATTTTATACATTGGCAGAGTAGAACATCAAAAAGCCCTAACTCCAGGAAAGGTATGATATCGAAGTTGCATAATCGCTTAATTCTAGGAGGTACTGCCGACCATCCGACTTAATACAGAAATACTCATTGCAGCATCTGAGGCGTAAGAACACAATTTGTAAGGAAATCTGTCTATCAAACAAAATTATGTATAATATTTAGTCCTTGATAATGTGATAGACTCGCTATTTATTGAGTTGTGTCCCGGCCTAAAAGACTTGGATAATAATTAGAATAACCTCTTTGCGAGTTAGTTTCTCATGAACAGCTCACATAATCTAGAAGATGAAGCTCATCTTTTGTAATACGACGCGAGATTCACCTCTACACGAGTTATCCTCAAGCTTGTTGGTGGCTAGTGACGATTACGCTCGGAGTTCCTTAATCTTACTAAAACCGTAATAGGTCCGTAGGCCTGACGTGAGCAAAATTCCGGGTCATACATAAGTTTGTGTGTACAACACACTTAATTGTGGATAATAAATGTCTGAGGCCAAATATCTCGCAACCTGACAGTTTTTTAAGAAGATAAAAATAATGCTATGTCTACTATGTTACTTAATTATTAACTTATAGAACAAAACCCAAGAAGCTCCATTGTAGGTCAAACACTTGCATATTTGCTATAAAATTATTGTTTGACGATCTTACTTGCAACGAACGGGCAAGACAACGAGTTCTGCGTTCGCGCTGACGCGACGAATCGCGAATAGAGATAAGGGAGAGAGAGAGAGTCCAGAAGGTTAGTAATAACAAAATTATAAGTGTTATTTAATTCTATTCTAGATTCATCCGAGCCATAAGGTGCTGTACATTTCCTTCGGCGGCCAAGAACATCCACACAAACATTACGAAGTTCTATGCGAAGCCTAGACATAAACTGCCTTTCTAATGTATATTTTTTAGTAAAGTTAACTATAACTAAGGTAAATATTAAAATATAACTAAGGTATTTATTGCTGTCGTTTAGTAAAACAACAAGGTGTGAAGAGGTCAAAAGGGGTTCGTTCTAGTTTTATATCCTGTATATTTTTTTATCAGTACGGCGATATTACAAAATGATTATCGTTAACTTGTGTAAGTGGATCATGATGATGCCATGAATGATGAATTTTATGGTTTTATGTGTAAATATAATTATAATTATAGTTGAGTAGTAAATATATTTTTCTATTGTTTCTGTGTTTTTCAATCTCACTACGTATTTATCATTAATGATTCGATCTATGAAAACAGAAAACTCGACTTTATGACATTTCTCATTAGGAGTAAAGTGGTTCTAGAATCAAGACTACTTTTAGAATCTATGTTCGTCCCTCGAGGTAATCGTGGTTGTGGATAATAAACATCTGAGGCCCAATGGTCGGGAACGTAGACTTGCGATCGAGAGTTGTGAAGGACAACAACATCTAGATGAAATCCGCAAACCACAAGAAGTGTGAACCCTATAATTAGCTCACCCCTATCACGTTAGGTTAAATGCTCTGGGTGAACCTCACGGTACACCGGGCGATGGAAATAAAAATAAATTGTTCTATTTTGGTGGGATAGCAACAATATCACGTCAGGACACCTACAGCTCTAGCACGAGCGTGAAGAAAGCACAGACAAGACATAGAACAAATGCGCGCTGTAATTGGCTGCTATGTCACACATATTGCGACTTGCAAAGGCAGAGACCTATTCCGCTTTGGGATGGAAAGATGTAAAGTGTGTGTTTATTTTTATAATTTATCAATATTCCTAGAAAGAACTCAGAGTAGAATTTTGAATATGTTTTCTTTCTTACTGAATTCTCAATTAGGCTCAGAATTGTCAGCGAATAATCGGGTAAAGAATTTGAAATTCTAAAAAATAAAATTTAATTTTAATCTTTTGTACGGTTATTCTGCAGCGACTTACTTAAAATAGGAATGGTTGAGGAAAAATATATTTGGTTTATTTTAAGAACGATATATAATTAAGACGAAGGGGTTTTGTTTGAGATTGCTTTCGTTATTCGTTGCGATAAATAAAACGACACGTTGATTTATTTATAAGTACATTGTCACACACTTTATTCTAGACTTTATAAATATATTGTAAATTATCTATTTTATGACAAAGTCAAAATATTTAACTAGCTTAACTTAAGTACTAAGCTATACCTACGTATAAAAATGTCGAGATATTTGTCCATTTTTTTTTAATTGAATCTGAGAAAAGTAATGTTTTTAAGTAATATACAGCAGAAGAAAGATCGATAAACGGGACCTCCCTGATAAAACAATTTTTGTGGGATATTGGCAATATCACGTTTGGTATAATATTATATACTTTTACTATAGACACCTGCTAATCTAGAACGTGCTTTAAGAAATACTAGACATAAGGCTGTGATTGGCTTGTTTCAACCAATCGCAACGCCTGGTATGTCTTGTCATTTCTTTCTTGGAGCGCTTTGCTTTGATGTTGTCAATTTCCATTGGAAACCATACGAACTTAAGTTATAAATACTACAGATCCTTTTACATTTGCAAAGCATCCCTCGGATTCTATTAGTTTTGATATTTGCCGGTTTACTATAGTTTCAAAACGATTAATTACTTTATGCGCCACTCCAGAGTCTTGTGTCTGGGATTTCATTTCAAAAGTATTCTCTATTGCTTCCTGGGATTAACTTATTTTTTTATCGGGAGATCCATGGCATGATTTGAAGATGATGTTACTGTATATAACAATTAATGTTTTGTCTAAGTAGGGAATATAGAACGTATCTCAATATTAACAGTATCACAGCTTAAATTAGTCGCTTCTTGTTTAGTATTAAAATTTGCACCTACTATTCTTATTATTTATATAGTTAATTTACCAAAACGAGTTGTGTCATACAAACTTCATACATAACTCTTATTTTAGTTTCTTAATCATTCCCTGGAAGTTTTTGATTTTATTATTTTTCTTCCTCGTGTTATTCTGTGTTACGTTTTATAGTTCATTTTATTACCTCGTGATGGTAAACTTACTTTAAAAGCAAAAAATAATTTGCCACAACCTCTCATCATCTTTCTTTCTAGCAACTAAACGCGTGAAAGAGCAATCATAACTTAAACGAAGATCATCACTTTCTTAATACCCTTTTCAGCGACGCCACACGAAGTTTTGTCAATGTTCAACATGGAGGAACTTTTGAATGTTCAAACGAGACAAAAACATAGCAAAACGAGAATTATTTCTATTTTGCCTAAGGTAATAATCATTAATTTGGCCTAAACGTTCTCTGTTTTAAAGTTTACTGGTACAAATCATGCTTTCTGTTATACCCATTTCTATTTGTGATTGGTCAGCAAGTTTTTCGTTATTTGCTGTAAATATATTGTCTTCTTTATTAGTTTGTTTCTCGTCAGACTCGAATGCTTTATTGATTACACCATTTTGATCTGCTTTCTCGGATATTTTCGCTTCTGTGTCTTTGTCAGTTGGACGGTTGTGGTCGACGTTGTTTTTCTTATTAGCGAAGTACAGCCACCTGAAATGAAATTATGAATTTAGTAGCTACAAGTATCGTTTTTTTCTCTAAAAACATCCTTGTAGGCAATTTCATAGACAGCCACTATTAACCACATCCCTTGCGTTCCAATTTTATTGTTATGGCTACTAATATTTGTAATAGGTTGATTTTGAACATAATTCTGATTCCACGAATACAGTCAAATCTATATAAATATCTGCTGATAGACTACAAGTAATAATTAATTGATTTCCTGAATATCTGCTGTCGGCGGCCGGAGAGGCTCGTTTAGTCTCTCTTTCTATAAGCAGGAACGTAAGAGTAACATGTTCGTTTTCTAGGACTTCTGTGGAAAAAACTTTGACGCTGTATGTTACATGTAATGGTTGCAATCATGTAGTTTACAAATTAAGAGGGCGATCATATTTTGATCTTCGAACTTTTAATTATTACTATATTTATTTTAATTGATATAATTATATATCTTGTGCTTTTGATACGCTAAACCACTGTTTCACGACAATTTTAAGCATTGCTTATAAACCAGAGTATATCAGGATCAAACAGGAATGTTTGCAATCCTCCTCTTTTTTGTTAAGGTTTAGAAACTTTATACGTCAGCTACTTTATCCACGCGTTAGTAGTAAAACAAATGATCCTCACATGAAAATAAGGACAGCTGGCACCGTAAGCGCTCCTCCCAACAGGAAGAAGGCACCGGGGAAGGTCTTCAGAGTGGCTGTATACACGGTGGTGTACATTGGCGCGTACACCAACGGCATCATTGCTTCTGCCACTCCGAATATAGAATTCACTTTTCCTGGAACGAAGAACACAAACATTTTATTAACACTTTTGCGAAGAGTCCGACATCTGTCATTCTGTTTTTCACGTTTGTATTTCCTGTACAGTATAGCACTGGAGGTTTTCAATTACCCTTAATGGGTAACTAAGAAACAAGTGTGCTTCATCGCATCCATTGCTGTCACAAAATGTTTCTGAATTAGGTACTACGTTTGGGATTTTTGTTCGAGTCTATGACTTAATTCTCATATTAATAAAAAAAATATCAAGAAATCTAGTTACCTGACACAAGAACTTTGCAAAAGTCTTACTTACCTAGTTCATCTCTATTGACAAGTTTTGATACCATTGACCGCATAGCTATGAAAGAAGTCCCGTTGAAGATTTCCACCAGAGGAGCTGAAAAGATAAAAGTAATTGCTCAAGTATTTTAAATAATTATTTAAGAGCGATTTGCGAAGTAAGAAAAACTATTGCCTTTGGTAACCGGTTGAGTTTTCTTTTTTGGTACTTGGCTTTGAACCACAGTTGCCAAATGTGGCCAGAGGGGGTAAAAAAAATATATCTGTAATAAATATTTAATATATAATAATAAATATATCTTTAGATGCAAAATACGGCAGATAAGGTGCCCCAGGGTAGTAAGAAACCAATACGAATACTCACGAGGCATGACGTAGGCGTATTAAAAGACAATCTCAATAATGTTATATACAACAAAACTCATTGGAAAGTGAATAAAGATGCTTACCGATATATATTTGCCAAGTCTCCGTTGCAAAAGCATACATAAATCCTGACAGTATTTTACTGGTGCTCGATATGACTCCGATGATAGCGTCGTCGAACTTCAAGAAATGGCTGAAGTAGCCCACCGAGAACAGGGTTCCTGGAAGGGAGACAAGGATACTTTAAAAAAATAACTTCATGTGTTTTAATCCCTAAGCGGAGTAGACGAAGTGAATGCTAACGATTTACCGAACGTATTTACATCAGGAGATGAAATTCCCTAACCATTTCGAAGAAACACGCCTGTCGACATGATAACTATACCTAATGTAAATCCCTAAACCAAGAATTTCTTGGCCGGAAAAGGGACTTGTCGCAAGTACTTGATACTACTAGCTTGATGAGTAAGCAGTAAAGTAAAACAAAAAATATGTTCTAAATTAACTACAGTTCTTTACACTTAGTTGTTTTTAGTAATTAACCTAGTATATATTTATGCTGGTATAATTTAACCTAGCCGCCCTAGAATACATATGCCAGCCCAACTTTTCCCATCATGGGGGTCGAAAGAAGCGACCGACTGACCTCTCCAGAGAACGAGCAGGAACGCTCTCCCTCATCGTGGACGTCATGTGGTTGATGATGGTGATGATGAATACAATCTATGTCACCAGGGGGCTAATGTGGCTTCCACCCGGTGAATATTTTCTTGAAAACGATCTTTTAACTTCAGAGTACTTAGATATATATTTGTGTTCGTATTAATTAAAATATTAATGTGACTACTCACCAATGAGTGAAGTACACATCGAATATGTTGAGAACACACTGAAATCCACTTCGTTCCATTTGAAGCGAAATCTTGTGAACAGGTACATGACCGCCATCTCGCCTGAAAAATAACAGTACTTTATAGTAATAATCAAATCAAATAGTTTATTTCTTCATCGTTATAAGTGCTATTACATACAGATATACAGTAATATAACAGAAAGCTTGATGAAAGTCATTTATGATTTTAAAATCAAAAGTAAACGATCCCGGTTCTGATTTATTTATTTTACTGGGCAGAAGAACCGGGAAGAAACTGGCATCTTTTCAAATGTTACATCTAAGTATACTTTACATAAATATGACTTAATATTAATTCAACAAATGCTTGATGGCCGCATACATCCCTGACTGGTGATCAGCTCAAGGGCACTAAATGATATAAACACTAAATAAAATAAAAAGTTAATACTAGTGGACTCCCCGTGATTTCATTAGCGAAGTTCTGGTATTTCATACAAACTATAACACCCTCTATAAAGCACGCGATTAACACGGATTGCGTAACAAAGTTTGCTATGTCCGCCTCCTAGTTTAAGCGGTATAACAATTTTCTGTCAAATCGATTCACCCGTTCTTGAGTTATAAGTATAGTCTATTCTCACGTGATTTGATACTTTGTATCATGTATGGATAATAGATTTTTCAAAAATCATCTTTCTTATCTGGGTAGGATATTATATATTCCTTTGATAGTATAATTCGTTAATTTCATTCATTTTGGAAATTCCGCAACATTATTTAGCAAAGTGACAGATTGAGCTGTCAAATCGTTCGTCGAATTAATAAATATACTACAGGTACAGTTGGCCACAAAAGTGGTCTATCAGTTTTCATGACACTTCCCATGTACCTAACTAAAACTATAAGGTAAAGTTTTTCATAATGTTACAACGAAAAAAATATTACTGTCTTGTTATACGACATTTATTATTATCATATTAATATCAAATTGCAAACCATATTCTTAACTCATCGTACTTTATATTAGAGTATGCAAAAACTAACCGTCGAAGAAATTCAGACAAGAAAGTGGCCTTGCCCTTGAAGTTAAGTTTGCTACCTGCATCAGTAATTCCATGGCAATAAAATTCTTGTTAAAATTCATTAAGTACTTGCACTTCAACTTCTGTTTACTTGATTTCACATTTTACTCGATAACTTTATTGAGATCGATGACCAGTATTTTAGGGAAATACAAACTTGGTATAGTGAAAAAGTATAAGAATACAAGTGCCCAATCTTCCGCCCACTAATCCCTATCGCATCCAGTATGTATATCTGAAGAAATACAGCTGTTAGGAGCCGGTATGAAAAATACATGTTGGCCGTTTCTCAGTCCCGATATGCATACAAAATTTCATAAATTTCGGCACAGCCGTTTCGAAGGAATTTGGTGACAAAGACCTGTAGTAATAAAAGCGATAATGGATGTTATCTAGGTTTATATATGTAATTCCTCATAGGTTACTAGATCAATGATGATTATGTCAGACCAATTTTAGACACAAACAGACTATTGTTAAACCTGTACAAGCGGTATTTATTGTTGATATAAGACCAGTACGCTAATCAAATACAAGAAGCACTGTATAGACACTTATAGAAGAGAATAGCAAATTACAGGCTACACAATTTGTACATACACACTTGAGCGCAAAATTAGTGGGCGAATCAGAACTCTACAAAAGTAAATTATAGTAGGTATTCGATTTAATTACGTAAATTATTTGTTCCAAAGAGTCACCTCACCCCAAATTAGAATGTCTAGTAGGTAGGTAATAGTAGTACTAACTGTTGGGTGCGAGGGAGTGATAAATAAATCTTTTAAAGAACATAAATATTTAGCTAGATATAAAACCTCTGATCCTGGAACTTTATACCCACAAAAAAAATACTGTAGTAAGAAAGCCATAATGTCGAAGGCGGAAATGGTTCTCGCAACCGTCTTCCTAGAGGCAGGAGCCAGGACGGAATTGACAACTAGTCAATTCCGTCCCTTGACAGACTATTTCAAAGTTATCTGTACATTAAAGCTTTGTTAAAACACATATCGATGGCTTCCCGCCAAAAAGGTCTAAGCGACATTTAAGTAATTTTACAGGAGAGTGGCTTGAAGTTTAAATAAAGAAATGTGTAAGCGACATCAAACTACGTCAAACAGGTATGAAACCTAGACAAATCGACGCAGAAAAAAAGGCGATCCAAACTGCATACTAAACTCATTTTGGACAAAAATGTCGCTTAGGCTTTTTTGGCTGGAAACCATCGATATTATTTTGAAACTCATATATCATCAGACGGGAAAAAAGTCTCATTGCCCTATTAAACAAGCGTAACTCCAGTGAGTCCGCACGAAACATCTAGCTATACCGCTCTCATCGATGCGTGATGACAGAGAGAGCGATATGATCTCTGACTAACTCACTGAAGGTACACGCGTACCTACATGATGACGAGAACTGCACTACTAGATCAACAACAACATAGTACTTTATACGGTTCACAGGATATTATAGACGAAGTGAACACAATACTGGCACGGCTCTGGTTTATTGGACATTATGCAACGTACTATTGGTGCCTACCAAGTCACCAACATCAATGAAAAACAGCAACTGGTAGGTATAATCCAATGTCCTTTGTTATCATCGTTTAACATTGTTACGGCACGATAAAAAAAACCATCCAGGTATGCATTGTTAGGTGGGTTTCCACTGAAAGATGGAAACTCACTTAGATGCATTGTGGTGTGACCTTGTGTGTTAATTAACTATAGGTACCTACTAACAATTCAAAGACTAATCGTCGAAGAAATTTAGACAAGAAAGCGGCCTTGCCCTTGAAGTTAAGTTTGCTACCTGCAGCAGTAGTTCCATGGCAATAGAATTCTTGTTAAAATTCAGTAAGTACTTGAACTTCAACTTCTATTTACTTGATCCCACATTTTATTCCATAACGTTATTCAGATCGATGTGCATTGAATAGCAGGCATGGCCCCCAGAACGCAGTTCTATTTTCAAAACGGGTATTTCATTAAAATACCAGTTTTGAAAATACAACTTTAAAACATCACAAATCACATTAGGGGAAAGTGAATACAAGAAACCTTTCTTCTGTTTTTGTTTGCTTTTTCTTTGAATATTTTGTACACATGGCATGTGTCTCCTGAACAACTATAATCACAACCTTAAAATAAGGCTACGTTCAAGAGCTTACCGTTATTTCATCTTAGATCCAACTTGTTCTGACATACTAATATGTACACCAAGTCATCGTACGAGAAAAGAGTCTACCACCCTTAAATTCATATGTATGTCCTTGGACAAAACGGTTCAATTCTTCTTTGTCACGTCATGAAACCATAATGTTATATTAGTTACACACCAAGTGACAAAATTGATACGACAATTTTTTAGCGGACTGTACTTGATATGATCCACGGAACTCACCATAAATAGGTCCGATGACGACGCACAACACGATAACGAGCATTATGACCCTGAGTCTCCTGTTGTTCGGGCCTTTCCGGAACGCTACCAAAACTGTCTCCCTGACGTAGCGCGTGTCGAAGAACTTCCTCAGCCAATCACAGCAGCCCGTCGATGGTTCCTGTTGAAATTAAATAACTTAGACTTTAAAATTCTGAAGTGTAAGGAACATCACTATTCATCACGATGCCATAGTAGGGTCTTCAAGAAAAGTGAAAGCCTTTTACGCGTTACTATGATGGTAGTTAATTTGGACTAAGCATTTTTATTTTCCCGAATTTGAATTTCTTCAGATTTGAATTAGATACCCTACCTCATTCTCTGTTGAATCGTTTCACGTAACAAACATTATTGCAAGTAGGACATTATAATTAATCTGTCTATTGCGTATGTGTTTCCAACAATGCAGCAACCAGTCAATGCAAATCATGCTGTATTTGACGAGCCTAATCACTTCATCACGTTTTTTTTCAATTGCATCACAGAATGAGGCCAAGTCTATGGCCATTTTTTTTCTAAAGACCATTTAAACGCTCCACTGAGCGTCTGCCAGCTTGAACCCTGCTTATATAACTTACATAATTTGCAAGTGCGGAAAAAACACGACCTTTAAATCTTTGTTTGTTATATAAATGACAAGGTAATCATTGAAGATTCATGATATTTTGTTCATTAGGCATTGATTTAAAATTTTACTGACTATTCATCTAATTCGTGAATCCTTGAAAATGTATTCATCGATATAGTTTTTTGATTGCGAAAAGGCTCAATATAATTAATGATTGAATACATCTAAATTAATGAATACGGAAAAAAGTAGAGGCACGTTATGCTTTTTGCATACTCTTTGCTACAGATCAGTATTCTGATCACGATCCTTTTCGAAAATTATGAGAAAAACTTCATACGTTATTCAATTTTTGAGAATTATTCATATTCAATTGTAAATGGAAATAAATTGAAAATAATTTGAAAAATACACGATTGGAAGTTGACATATTAAAAGCGGCAAACATTTTTTTTACGTTCTAATTAATTCAGAACAACAATCTGGCTTGTTAAAATTGTTGTCAAAACATGCACAGAATGTCATGCCATTCCAAACGTATATGTAGACACGTCGTTTATGTAGACACTAGTCATTGTAAGGTGCGATTTCAAAACATCGAATGCAAACAATTAATGTAGGGGACTTCAATGTGGGTATTGTTATCTAAACGATTCAAACCTTTCGGAATATTCGATGAATTGTTATCAAAGGTGTAAAAACAGATCATTCAAGCGAATCTCAGAAACAAAATTTTGACAATTGAGGAAAAGAGAGCCAAAATGAATGATATATATTGTACTAAGAGTCTGTTTTACCACTTACTGATAAAGTGCTCTACTAGCTGCTCATTCTGAAATACTATCCTTACTTATATTATAAATGGGAATGTGAGTTTGTTTGTTTGTTACGCTGTCACGCCGTAACTACTGAACCGATTGCTTTGAAATTTTGCACACGGAAAGTTAGAAGTCCCGAATAAATAATAAATAATAGGGTACTTTTTATCCCGGAAAAAATGATGTTCCCGAGGGAAAACAAAAATATTGTTTGCTTGATGGATGTATTGGAGATGGTCCACGCGGGCGAAGCCGCGGGCGGAAAGCTTGTCTAATATAAATCTAAAAGACCTACCTACACAATCTTAGCCGCGTAAAAATTAAAATACGTACCGTTTGCAAATCAGGTTTCTTCACCTCCTTAATCCGTATATATCCATACAGAAAGCTAAGCACATAGAGGGTTGCACTTAACGAGAACACACCATATAAACCAATTTTTCTCACTAAAATTCCACTGAGTGCAGCACCAATGGGCACTCCTAATGAATAGAATAGATTCACTATCCCTATCCTTAACGTTCTTTGTTCTTCTGTCGTCACATCGGCAATATAGCTGAACACTCCCATGAACATTGTGAACCAACCTCCAGTGAGAGCAGGGAATATAGCCTCAGTAACAGCAGCTACCTCTAAGGGCAGTTCGTAGAAAAAGTAAGTATTCACAATCATGCCGACACTGCTCAAAAACTCTCCGACGATCGGCAGCATCATACAAAACTTCCGTTGCCCCACACGATCGCTGTACGCTCCAAGGAATATAAGAATAAAGCATGGCAGGAATGATTGTAGCACAGTCTTCCATCCGGCAACGGAGGCCACCAGTGTTTGTACGGCCTCTTCTTCAGCCGTAAAGTTAGCAGTATCTCGTCTAGTTAAACTATCACAGACATGTTCTTCAAATCCAAGATTAACTCTGCACGCCTTTTCCAAATACAAATTTTGAGTGGCAAGTGCGGAAAGTACTGACGGCATTACGTAACAAGCGACAATTGGTTCAACTGTTATCATTGATACCATGTCGGAGATCTTTTCCCGAAAGCTCATATCAATCAATTTCTTTTGAGTACTATCATTGTCTTTACTTTCTGTCTTATTATCACTGTTAGCAGTCATGGTTTTCTTTAAGTCATCAGTGCCGTTCACTTTTGGAGTATTGTCGCGAGATTTCGGAGGTTCGATTGTGCTGTCGACGGACATCTTGTTTTTTTTTCTGAAACAAATAAAATAAAATTAATGAGATAAAATTAAATACTGCATTCTGGATGACAAAGACGTGCAGTCACTAACCTTATGACATTTCGGACGTGGTATTAGTTGGAAATTACTCTGAACCTTTTGTACCTTTGATAGGTGGATGAGTTGTTGTGGCAAATGCCGGACGCTCATAATCATTTCATTATTAGTACGGTACTTAGAGGTAATCATAGTTGGCTGAGAGACAGAATCAACTTTACCCAGACACAATGGGATTATCGTGAACTGGCATCATTGTGTGTTTCAGCAGGTGTATATAAGTACTGTCACGGTCAAGTAACTGTCAACAAGATTAGTCTTGAGTGTCATTTTATTAAGAACATTTCAACCTTTTGTACCTATACAATAACTTGACTAGAGACGACGACAGTCGTTTGACGTCACATGGAACGACAAGCTGTGAACTGATAGCGAATGAACGGAATAAACATAATCTTGAGAAGCATCTTCATAATAACACTAGCTGCTCTCGCGTTTTTTCCTTCCCGTAGGAATTTGGGGATAAAATATAGCCTATGTTATTCAGGAATAATGTGGCTTTCCAACCGTGAACGTTTTTCAAATCTATGCTTTAAATCTTTAGAGCGTCTGTGGTCCAGTTGGTCTGATACTTGACTTGTAACCGGGAGGTCGCGGGTTCGAGTCCGGCTATTGGACGTGTACCAATGGGACTCTTTTTCAGAGCCTATGTACGCATCGCAACGCTCGTACGGTGAAGGACAACATCGTGATGAAACCCGCACACCACAAAGGTGTGTGAACCCTATAACGGCGATGGGCTCACCCCCTGTCACGTTGGGTTAAATACGCTTGGTGAACCGTGGGCATTTGCTTATTAAGTAAGTGCCTCTACCTACCCCGCTTTGGGATTAAAAGGCGTGAAATTTATTTTATATGCTGTAGTTTTGGAGTCTATTCATCATCATCATCATCATCATCAGCCCATACTTGTCCACTGCTGGACATAGGCCTCTCCAATGCACGTCACTGTGATCTGTACGGAGTCTATTCAATTCAAACAAAAATTCAAACCTTTTCTCTTTATAATATTGGTATCGACTACCTGACCCAGCCGGTTGTTACGTTGTCGACTATCAAATAAAATGGCGATTATAAATCAACCGATAAGATGAGGAAGGTGAAATAGTTAAATCAAAACAAATCTTAAAAATTGGTCAAATGTTTCGTTTCGACTTTTATATTAGCAATTAATTGATTACGGTATGAAATAGAGCTGAAAGATGTTTTTTAATTACCCTAAATCAAAAAGTAACCAGTCGAAAACTTTAAACATTTTATTAATAAAATAAAAATAAATTTGCTTCACGCCCGTGGGCATTTTCTTTAGCAAGTACCTCTGGAATTAATAGGCGTGAAGTGTAAACATTGTATGTCATAAATAAATCAATCAAACGTAAAAAGGAAACATGGGGCATATTTTGCATTTTCCTCTTTCTATCAACATGCCAAAAACTCGTTCGCAAGCAGTTCCAGGATCCGCTTGAGTGAAGTGTCCATATTTTGCATAATTATGCAAAAAAACAAACGGAAATAATACTATGTCATTAAATAAGTACCAAGAGCAATCTGTGATCACGAAGCGTATATGTATATTATTGTCAAAAAGCATAGGCACAATAACAGTTAGGCTATTCAAACAGAATGACGGCAGCTAAAATACTAATAGCACAGACTATTTCGTACGTCACATTCTGTGAATAGAATTTAGTTAGTCGATTACACGTTATCAGAGGTCCTATTACACGGGTCTGTGGAGGCTTAAAATGGCAAATCCTGAGCTAACACTAGGTTACCTAGGTATGTACAAATGGAGCTCCATGTTGACGGACAAAAAAATTGTTCTACGCAGTTCAAAAATGTTGTAGGAAACCCTAAACAAAATAGTTTTACCATACGAAATATAAACACATTTTTTTTTTGTTTTACCTACGTACATACATACACATTTTGACAAATTAAATAGGTAGTATAATAACACTGGTAAGTTGTACCTATTATTATACCAAACTAGAGCTTTTGTGCTGTGTCATTCTGCTACGAAAACGATTAAGAAGATTGCGGGTAGGTACTACAGAAGGGTCATGGGCACTGGTTGTAAGTGGCTTGTCTATCGCCGTTCTGGGGCACGAATTTTTACACTATACTATCTGGAAGCCTAGCTGACCTGTCAAACGTTGTTTTGCCAATATTCAACAAGTTTTTCTCGGATGTCTATGCATTATAAGTGCAT